>JAPMOR010112482.1:118816-195694 GCA_026543865.1 Argiope aurantia
ATAAATTAACATATAATTATGATGATTATAATTATATAATGTAAATTTTAACAATGAGTTTCCATTTTGGTTAATTGCACGTGAGGTAATATTTCCCTTAAATATCCTTGATGATCTTTTTACAAGTAATTCTTTAGCTTTTAGATTCAAAAAAATAATCTTAAAATGTTCATTTAAAACATAAACATATGAGAGGGGGAACGGAACCTTCCACCCATTCAGATTTTTGGATGAGATAAGAATATCTGTTGCCCATGTGGTATTTACTCTCTTCTTCTCTAGTTAAAATAAACCTGGAAATAATTGTAGGTTTTATTTTTAAAAATATAGTCATCACTTATGAATTGATACAAATCAATTTTACATAAGAAAAGAGGGTGAATTTACAATGATTTATCCATCGAATATTTATAAATTATACATAAGTGCGGGAGGGGGAGAGAAATTTAATTGGTTACTAGTATAAATCATAAGAATAAATTTAAGAAATTTACCTATTAATTTCCTTTCTCAGTTATAAAGTGATTACATAATAAATAACCTCAGAAATCCCCACAATATATATTTTTTTATATTCTAGCAAGAGTATGAATAAATAATAAAGGCATGAATTCATCGCATGAGGCTTATTCTAAAAAACAAAATGATATTGATGTCCTCTGCATTAATAACAATTTTGACACAATAAATGCTATTGATTAAAACAATTGTACATTTCAAATTCAATGTTATAAAATGAAACATAGCATTTAATAGATTTAAAAAATCTTTTTAAATGGAATAGGGATTTTTGTTATTATTTTGCTTTATTTTCTTCCTAGCACAATTTGTAGAAAAAATTAAACATTAACAAATAATAAATCTTACTCTCTTTCAAAAGGAAGGGGGGCTAACAATTATATAATAGAAGGATAGATCTGTCTGGAAAATCCTCGATCTGCAATGTTAAAATTTGAATAAAATATTCTAACAATTATATATATATATATATATATATATATATATATATTGCACATAAATTAACATAACTAATTTTGGCATATCTAAAAATAAATACTATTTCTATTTCCTTTGAGCAAATTCTTCCACAACCTTTGAAACTCATTGGCTCCACCACCTAATCAAATATCTGTTTAACTTTCAAAAAAAAATGCTACATAATAATAAATAAAGGAAATTAATAAGTACAATATTGATGCTATTCATAAATATAGCCAAAATCAACCCTATTATTATTTAATCAAACATCATCTCAATTTAAAATAAAAATACATCAATTAATTAGTTGAAACAGTAATAGAATGACAAAACCTTTAAAAAATAAAGCAATATATTACTTCTTAGTTCATGCTGCCATCTATTAATGAAAAATGCAATTACTTTATAATTTGCAAATTTTAGTAAGTAATTTTCAAAACAAAGGTTATTTTGAAATTCAATCAGAACTATTAAATTAGATCAGAGTTTAAAATAAGTCAGATTTATTATATTCCATAATAGTATAATATTCTGACCTCTTTTTAATATATAGTCTAAGAACATATTAAAATGTATACAGTTTTACAGTAGTTCAATAAAAATTATTCCGCTTATTAAGAAAATTACCATTATTTATAGATTTAACTGTATTCACTTTTTATGAATTTTCATGCATTAAATAAATGCTTTGGATAAGAGGCTTTTTTCTGCACCTTAAATTAGTAACTTGAACATTGAAAGAACTTAAAGAATATCTTTCTTCTAAATACACATTCTTAATAATTAAGAAAATTTCTGAAAATGTTATTGTAAATACCACTATTAAAATAAATTATTTTTTCAAAAGTTTCAATACAGATGAAATGCATCCTTTTAGAACAAAATTCTGATTTAAGATGAAGTTAACTGGTTTGTACTACTTGAAAAAACAAGACAAAACTCAAAACTTAGGGGGGAAACAGACTTTTTAGAATGCAAAAACGACAAAATAGCCAAACAGGCTTTTTGCTACAAAATGGAAATGATACAAATCCAGTTATACTGCAGGGTGTGCAAATTAAAACACATATTGTTGTTGTTTACCATCAGATAAGGTGCATGATAAAAGAAGATGGTCATTTGAATCTATTACACCACATCTTGAGCAGTTAGGAGAAGATTTGAGTCAGATCTCAAATATGATAGCCTTTATCTGTAAGGAATAAATCTGTAAACAAAAAAACAAAAAAAACAGTGTTTTGCTTTTATGGAATAATGAGACTTGCATATTAATATCAGTCTCGGGTGAATAGTAGAATGAATCAGATTTAACTCAATAAATTTGGTATTATCATTAAGTTAGGATATCAGTTTATGCAGTTCCTATAACAAAATCAAATAAAGAACAAAGTATTTCGATATATAGAACAAAATATTTCAATAGTCTTATATCTAGAAGGCAACAGGAATGAATATTTTGTATATATGTGCATATATAAATAGTTTAAAAGTAAGATTTTATTTTTGTAATTATTTTATTCTTATTTGCATCTTCTAATGTATATATAAATTTGAGTTGATAACCAAAAAACAGGAACAAATAATTTAATTTTGTGACCATAATTTAATTTAAAGTATAGAAGAATGTTACACCAAAAATATATAATACAAAAATATAAACTATATTGTAGTCACGGATGAGATATAAATGTTTCTGGGGACTTTTGAAGACTGCTCATAAATTAACAATTGTATTCTTATTTATCATATTTAATATTTCCAAATTGAGCCTTTCTTAAATAGATGTCTTATACAAAAAACCTTAATAAAAAAAAAGTTATTTAAAAAATTGTTTTGTTTGAAAAATTGACTTTTAGCTTTAAAATTTTATTAGTTTTATCATTTCCTTTTATACAACTTTTTTTCTTTTTTTTGCATGAAACTTTGATTCAACTTTTTACTATTCTATAGGTAATTAATTATAGACATGCTTAAAAATAATAATTTTTTAAATTAATAAATAAGATATATTTAATTTCAAACTATAACTTAAACTGAAAGAATAATTTGTTTCACTCATTTTAAGAATAAACAGATTCATTGTAAATAATAAAATTTGTCTTTTAGAGATGCATTCCTTATTATCTACATTTCAATTTTTCGTAATGGGACCTGTTCTATTAAGAATTTTTTTTAAAAAATAGTTAGTTTTTCAATCTTGCTAATAACAAACAAAAAAAAATCTTTTAAGATCTCTGAATTTAGGAGAGAAATAATTATTTATAATTTTTTGATAAAGTGTCAAAGAATAATGTGTTAATTTAAATATTGACACATTTCATTGTGAAAAATTATATATTTAAACACAATACTTATTTTGATTTTTGAGCAATATTATAAATAAAACAACCAAAGAATGAGTAATATTGTCAGTTACATTTTTTGAAACAGATTATCATTTCTAAAACCTTTAAGAAAAAGGGGGGTAAGATATAAACTACAGTCAGTACCTTTCATTAAGTATATTACAAAAGCCACTGATAATGTTTATTATATTCTAATAAATTAACACACTGTATAACATGGACAAGACTTTAAAATAATGCTTATACACTAGAATGCTATCCCTAAATATGTGATAGAAGAATTATTCAAAACATTTTACTGAGCAAACATTTGTCCAAATTTGGCACTTGGTTATTTTTGGGGCAGTAGGTGTCATTAAAAAAGTTTTTTTTTTAAATCATTTTACAAATATAGTTTTAAAAAAATGAACCCAAAAAGTTTTTATATTATTTTAAAATTGAAGGGATCCGTTTCACAATGATACCATTCTTATTTTTATACATATTTTTTCCTAAATTTAAATAACTTATTAAAAATATTTTAAAGTTTATATCACAATAGAATTTTAAAACAATGTGAAATAGGCATTAACACTAAACCTACAGCAAGTGGTCAAATAACCATTTTCCAATGTATGCAAGAGCATTTAGTGTTAATGAAAAAGTATTTTCAAAATTTCAAGACATAAAAATGCTGCATTAACTTTTTTTTTTCTTTTTGGTTGGCATTTTTTTTTTCCTAAATTGTATTTTTCTTTTAAACAATAAAACATTCTCTTTTCAGTTCACCTTTTAAGAATATAGATACCTTATATGTATTTTAAGATGGGGAAAAGTAGTGAAAAATCCTTGAATAGTATGGCAAACTCCACAACAGAGAGTTCAAAAGCAACATCCAAGCGCAGTAAAAAACTAAATCGCACTTTGCTTTGCAATAGATGGTTATAATTAAAGTGACCCTTCTCAAACCTATGCAAAGCCTGTTCTGGTTGATATACTTCATTACAATTTGATTTACATGATATAAGGACGAGGAACTGCAAAAAAATAAATAAATTTTGATCATTAGATGGTGCTTTTCATGCAATGTAGAAAAGGTTATACAAATTAAGAACATTTAAAATGCCAGTAGTCAGTGCCATTCATTTTCTGTCTTACTTTTAGAGAAGAAAACACAGGCTTTACTGGTTTTATTATAACTGCAGTGAAGGTTTAGTTGCACAGTGAGAATAGTGGTGCTTGAGAGGTTAGCAAAAAGGACATTATTGAAGAATGAATAGAAACAAAAATGATTACTAAGTATGAGGAGACTGGAAAGTTAGATGTGCTGCCAGAAATTTGGAGGAAAGCACTATTTCTGTAGATGAAAAAGCATTTGGTTCTTAATATTCTTCAAGTGCTCAAGTAGTATTATGTGATTTAAAGTGATACCCATACATGATCCACATAGTGCAAAAGCTACATCTTCAAAACCTGGAACAATGCAATGATTTTGCTCACTGGTTAGAATAGCCATAGACAGTGTATGGCCCTGGAACATTTTGTGGCCATATGAAATGTATTTTACTCTATACTGAGCAGTATATACTCAGAACAGTCACGTATGGGATACTGCATGTGTTATAGCCTTCTGCATGAACAGCCTCTGTATTCAGTTCACAATACTGTGGTTTTACAGCTGATTTCATTCTTGCCCCTACTCTGAGAGCACTTCTCAAAGGCATAAAAAAGATGATCCATCATGGATGCCCATTACTCTGAATTTATACAGCAGCAAGTCATTTCTGCTTTAGAATGTAAATGTTTCGGGACTACTACCTTAATGCAAGATGGTACAACGCCTCATATCGCCTGACAAATGAAGGAACTCCTTCAAGCCCATTTTGAAGATAATCAATTAAATTCTAAAATTTCATGATGCTAAGATTCTTGAAAAATTATATCTAAGGAGAAATCATATGGACTAAGCCAGGAATTAAAACAAGAACAATATATCATGTGGCTAAAATTCCTCAAGAAACACTTTGTGCGTCTCTGAACATGATTGATTTGAATGGAATGCACATTCAATGATTGATGAGGTTAAATAAAGTATTATGCTTTCTGTTTCTCAGGCACCACCTTTACACCTGGTAATCAAAATTTTCAATTATTAATTTTTATTGCAAATTTCTTTTTCCCATTGTCCAAATAAATATAAGCCAAGATTCAATTAAAATGGTTTCTTGGCATGTTTGAGTAGGATCATTTTAGTTATTATCACCCTGTATAATGAAGAACACTGATTATGAATTACATCTTTTTTTCAACATAAAGACTAAGTTTTGACAAAGGTCTATAATACATACCAAAATTCATTTACTCACATAGTTATATATTTAAATTATTGCATTTTGCAAAAGCAAATATGTGGACTGATAGACAGTACCCCATTTTACTAGATTTTATTTAAAATTTAAAACACAACTAAATTTCTGATTTTAAAAATAAGAATAAAATACCATCTATCTAATTCTTTGCATGTTTGAACTAAAGAGTTTAATTGCAATGGATTTATTTCGACATATATAATCCAAAATTTGAAAGAAATTATCAATTACTAAATCTCATCTCTCTATCTTAATGTATTTTTGAGTTATACTAAAAAGACAGAGAAGTAAGAGACATGCATAATTTTAAAAAAATATGCTTTTTATACTCAAGCAAATCTAAAACATGGAAATTTATCAAAATATGGAGGTTAAATTTTTTAATGATTACAATACTATTGATTTGTATATTTCATAAATGAATCAAATACCAATAATTGATGCAATGAAATTAGAAAATTAAACTTAAAACATTATCACACTTTGATATTTACGATTAGAGGTTTTAATCTCATTTTACCATGCTATTTTTCTCCTAGGTTCTCTACATGCTTTCTTCCTTTTGTGTGTGATTTTATACAATATTTTTGAAAATTATTTTATTCCAAATTTATACTTTTAATACATAAAAAGATGTTAAGAAAACTATGCTTTCACTTTCTGGTTTGATGTTGCATAAATCAATTTATTTCATTAATAGTAACAAAAAAAAGTCAAACCTAAAGCTTGATATCAGTTAACCTATTAAAAAACTGGAACATTTTGGCTATTTATAGCAATTATTATTATTATACATAATAAATTTAAAATAATTTCATTATTTATGCATTACCGTATTACTTTATTTTAAAAATCAAAATGGCATTCTTATAATATTTAATGAATTAAAAATTTGATTGAAGTGTGGAAATCCTGAATTTTCTGAATAAAAATAAGTAAAATTGTAAGAAAGTATTTGTACACAATTTAAAAAAATAAACAATTTTCAAACTGGACATAAAATATTTGTATTTCTTAACACAATCAGCAATTGCCAAATTCTTGTTTAACAGCCTCAGCAATTTCTTCGTCTACAGAACCAATGGTGTCAGCATCGCTACTGTCAGATGTCATCAAGTCTCTTTCAATGTCTATATCTTCATCTTCTTCACATTTTTTAAGTTTTTTCCATCCTCGTGGATAATCACCTGAAGAAAGGGATTCACCAGTCGAAGAAGAGTCTGAAGAAGCGCTGTTATCTGCTTCAACTTCTGATTCTTCACTACAAGCTGCTTCTACTTCTCTATCCATGTCTTCAATATCATCTTGAGACAAAGAAAGTCCTGCTTCAACAAATATTCTCTCAGAAAAATTATCTTCCTTTTTCTGTTTTCCTTTGTCATTTTGTTTCTTTTTTGAACTGCGTGACCTTTTTAATCTTGATTTTACCACAACTGAATCGTGGTAAGAATATGCATTCTTTTCATTTTCCCCAGGGATAGCTTGGTTGTCTTTATCCAAAGGAAATAGCCTTTCGTCTGCATGTTCCCATCGCTCAGCACAGCATAATAGCCAGTCCAGTGATACAACATGGATTCCTTTATGCCTCCTAGCAGCATTGACTTTAGCAGTACCTTGTTTGGATGCAACAACATGTGTAGTCCTTTGCATTTTGTCAAAGTTTAATTCTCTAGAAACTTGAGCTCCTAAAGATTCAGCAAGTGTCCATAGATGATGGCTTTCTGGCACACAGTTTGTTGGAATAATACTACTAAAAACTATCCTTGTATTTTTCAAGACATTACTTCGTACATAAGGTACTACCACTTTCATATCAGGTATTCCTTTCTTACCTTCCTTTTTCATTTTATCATACATTTCGTAGTATGTTTTATGAATGTTAATGAGAATTTCTTCTAAGTACAACAAATAATCATCTGCATTATGGCTATTAACATATATGCTGTTTGTTTCAAGTGTTTTGGTATCCGTGGCATTTTTAGTAGTCTCAGTTTTAGTGTTGCTATTTGTTTCTTGAAGTTTCTCTGGTTCAGTGGAATTTATTTTAGAATTACTTTCTAGAGGTTTTAAATTCGTTCTTTCATTTGGAGTTGACAAATCATTTTTAACAGCTTTAGCAGGTTCCTTAGTTGTCTGCTCTTTTATAGTATTTCCAATTTCATCATTTTTATTGGAAGGAGATGCATCAGGTTTAGGAAGAGAATTCTCGACTGCAGAACTTGTATTTTCAAGAAGTTTTACAGATTGAGCTTCTTTAGGATTTGGAGGAGGAGGAGGAGGTGGTGGTGGTGGAGGAGCATTGATATCACCAGTGTTGCGGAAATAATTGTAGGGTTTTACATGTATGACATTTGGAGCAAAGTTCCAGACATCTTCTCTGTCATCAATGATGCAGACCATATCATCTCCACGTGGAAACAAACCTCTAAATAAATTTAAAAAATTAATAATTAAATTACATATTGTGGTAGTGGTTAAAATTTATAATAACTATCTATGGTAAATTACAGTTAATAATTTAGTTTTGATTTCAAAATATTATAAAATTTTAACTTTGCTTAAACGAATGTGTGTGTTAGTACTCTACAGGTCAGACCATTTGACCTAGAGCTACCATCTTGGCACACACATTCTCTGGAGGCTGGATATGCTCCTCGGAGAAATTTTTGAAAAAATTTTATTAAAAATTAACCTTTTTGTAAGGGATGCATGAAGAAAGTAGTGCTCCAGCAAGATGTGACCTGGAAAGACCGACTGTCCATACAAACTGGAGCATTTTTTTTTCGCAGCATGCATTATATGTCATAAAAATATACATAATAATTCATAAAAAGTATTCTTTGAATGGAAATGAAACAATTTTTCAAGCCACAAAAGATATCTTTTCAATTACATTTATAAAGTAATTGAAATATTTAATATTAAAAATATATATACTGTATTTTTTTATGATCAATAGTACTACAATATTACTGGTGTAAAATATAAAAATATAGAAAAATATTTTTTAATTGATATTTTAAAATACTTTATAAAAACTGTAATAATAAATAACTCCATAACAACATGAAAAATTTCAAAATACAGATCACTGTAGAGATTGACATTACATCTATAATACTATTATAAATGTGAAAATTTGGATAGATGGATGGATGTTTGTTAGTCAATCACGCTAAAACGGCTGAACAGAATTGGATGAAATTTAGCTGAGAGATAGATTATAGTCTAGAATAGGACACAGGCTACTATTTATTCTGTTTAATTGAGTGGTTAATTGTTTATTAATTAAAAACTAACTTTCCCACCAAAAAGTTGCCCAATGAGTAAAGCTTCAGGGTTTTTTCCCCCATGCCAATAAGATTAGGCTTAACATGATTTTGATTATTATTTCAACCGATTCTGTTTATTTTCTTAGTGTCTGATACATTTAAAATTAAACATTGTTAATTAATCGATCTTTTGGATTCATTCTGAAGTACTTTTGAATTAAAATAAAACAGAATAAAGGAAATTAAAAATTTATAATCTATATTGCATTACGCCAACTGACGTAGAAAATTCACGCATTTGTGTTCCCCCAATTGGAGTTGAAATTTCACGCATCTGCTGGAGTAACAAAAGATAAAGCCATTGATGCTATAAATTCCAATCTATTTCCACATGTACGAAGTCGCGGGTAAAAGCTAGTTATTTATATTTATAGTCAGTGTCTCAGTTTTTTTTTAAGTTCAAATAAACTGCATCTTGTAATTATTAATAATTTACCATAAATTATTTAATATTTTGCTACTTTCATTGGAAAAATTTCATAGATGGACCATTCATAAATTTACATGATGAGATTACATAAATGAAACTGAGAGGACCTATGCTACAATAGCACACCTGTTTCTATTTATATTTGAAAATCAAAAATATAATGATTCTCAAACACTTGCTCAACCCCAACATGACCTCGGAGCGAGAAATACTAATATAATGGATTAGTAACACCATTTAACAGAAATAATTTTGTTCCAAAAGCCTGATGCACTCGTGCATCAATCAGTTTTTTAGTGTGCTTTTATAAAGATGCAAAGATGTGGTGTTCAGCCCTGAACTGAATACAATATTTCATTCATCCTGAAGGAATTCTGGTGTTTTTTCATGATAACTTCTATAAAATATTACAGTACAAAAATAATTTTTATATTACCTTAAAATTAAAAAATATATATCTTTTCAAGATTTTAAGTTTTAGCTGTGTAATTTTTTTCTATATTTAATCAAATTTTAAAAATGTTTTAAGCTTACTTGCCAACAAGAATACAAAGATACATAAGAATTCTGAACAAATATTAAACATATCCTAATTAATAATACAAAAATATTAAAATTCTGGAAGGACACCAAAGTCATTGATAAATAATAAATCAATATTCAAGTTGCAGTTTTTTTTTTTTTTTCCAGCATGGTGAAAATAATTTGTAAAATAATCAAATTTCTGTCTTTACCACAAATTTCAAGAAAGAAAGCGATATATTTACTTAATTCTAAAATCTGTAAAGGGCTTAAGTTTATATTTATAACACAAAGAAAAAATTAGAACTAGATGTAAAAATATTAGTGCAGGTTGACAGTAAATAAAGGAAATGCATAGTAAAATGAACAAAATGAAGCAAGGCTTCTAAAATAGTATGAATAATACACCTATCAAAAGATTAAATTACATATAATATTTGATTGATCTGACATATCATATGTTTGTGTGTGTGTTTGTCTTTCCTCCCTCCAGCTAATTGTAACACTCATCTATATTATTGACCTATCTTCAAGGCATACCGAAAACAATTCGAATCCAGATATTACTACAATAAAATCTAGATCAAAGTGAGCATAAAAAGGGGGGGAAAAACAAATGGTATTTTAAAAAATTAATAAATAATCTGAGAATCAAATCTAGTACAACCAAATTGTCTTATGCAATGAGATCAGAATTTGTTGGAACTTCTTTCATTCTAACTGAGTTCATACTTTAAGAGCGTTAAAAAAAATAAGAATTGGATCCATTATTGAAATAGATAAAAACTAAAATATTCAATGAACTTACTTTAAGTTTCCTGTTTTAGAAGTGGCATCAAAGCACTCATCTCTGGATAAAATTCTGTGGGAGAAAAGCTTTCCTTTTGGATCTAATATCTGTGCAATCTTATGAGCATATAATCTTGCTCCAAAAGTACATATATGCAGCTCATAACACTTTGATATATTCTCTAAAAACTTTAAAGTACCAGGCCGCAAATTTGTATGATACCATGGGGAGTAAGAGCCATAAAGCTGAAAATGATGAACATCCTGAAAAGAAAAAAAAAAAAAAGCATATAAAATGAAAATTTGTACGGTCATATTTTTCAAATACTACAGGTAATAAAGATTTGCCAGTATATTAAAATTATTTGTCAGTATACCGGAATATTAAATTAAAAAAATAAATGACTCAATTAACTATCATTTCTAAAATAATTTTAGTTCAGGTATAATCGTCAACAAAAAAAAAAAAGGGACACCTCTGTAACTTTTATTTATTTATTGTCACATCTACACACAATTGGTGTTGATGGAAATGGATTAAAGGGGCACGTATATTAAGATAGTAAAACAGGTTAACCAAGTTAGTTAACATACTACTATCTCAAAATTTTTCCAATACAGAAATTGAGATTTTTTAAATAATTCGATTCAGCAGCCCTTCTTATGTATATATATGTATATCAAATTTCGCTCCAAAATTTGTAATAATTCTTGAGATATTTTAATTTGTTTTCTGAAAACACCCACAAAAACAGACAACTCAAAGGGGACCATACATTAAGTAACTCTTGGCTTTTTAATAATGCCAGTAAAGAGAAAAAATTAAATAAATATTCCTACAACCACCTAACATTCCTACCTAAAATTTGTCATGCAATGAAATTTTGTATTGTCTGAATGGGGGAAAAAAAACATTCATTTTTTTAAAAATAAAAAACAAAATTAATATTAAATAAAAATTATCTGTTCCAAAAATTTATTATTTATCTAACTGCAATATTATAATTGATGTTGAAGCTTGCACTTCATGAAAAGTAGATTTATAAATACAAATATATTTAATACATGATCCCTTAAAAAGTGGATGTTGCAAATTGACTGCAGGAATTTTACAATTTTTGTTTATATTTCAAAAATTATTTGAAATATGTGCACAATTGTTTAATTCAGACATTTTTACATACCAGCTTTGCACCCATGCAAAAATTTTACTACGTTACTATTCCCGTTTTTTCAGATCTTATTGTTAAAAAAAGTATTTAAAAAATATTAAATTTGTGTTATTTATGTGTTTATCACGTGATTTGATTAAAAATTATATTTTTCTTTTAGTGATCAAAAAAGGTTTTGAAATAATATATGATACTTTCCAAGATATTGCTGAAAGTGCATAAATTTCATTAAACATTAGAAGCGTCATTTTTCAAAAATCTATAGCTCTCAAAATTATCATCAGAATAACAAAATTTTATTTAGAAGTTAATTACAAGCCAATAAATTGATTCTGCTAAAAACCACGATTTTCGTAATGGAAAAATTTCGAGATAATAGTTAGTTAACCATGTTAAATTAATTAACCCTGTTAATTAACTTGGTTAATCAGTTTGTCAGTTGGAATAAACCTGACCCCTCTAGCCATTTCCACCGACACCAATTTTGTAAAGATCTATAATAAATAAAAAATTAGATGTGTTCTTTTTGTTGTTGTTGATAATGATGGTGGTGGTTGTATCTCAGAGTATTGGATAGCTGGTGTGTCTCTTTCAAAGATAAGAAAAATTTACCTGCTCCTTCAAAGCCATGATGACAACCCATGTTATTAAAGAATTGTTGTATAAAGGAGGTATCTGCTTAGCTGATAACTACTAAGCTAATTTATGCTGGGGTATCTTTTGAGCCTTCTTAGAAAACTCCCTATCCCCCAACCCATCTGGAAGAGATTCTCAAATAAACTAAGCAAACATCATAGGTATTCAATCAATCACAAAGAGAGGAACTTGGGAGAAATATTTTGGCAACTCATGCAAGCTCTTGTAATATGAAGACCTTTGTTGAAAGGGCATTTGTAACGTTTCCATATTGAGAGTTAATATTAAATATTTTAAATTCTAACTGTGCATTAATAAAGATAATGAAAGAAATAAAGTTTTAATAATGTGCATTTTTCAAAAATTCAAAGAAGTTATAAAAAAAGCCTCTAAAACAGAAATAAGTTCCTTACTGGTAGATTTTGTGGAACATTATCATTGGTGGTATGGATTAATGTTTGGTCAAGATCTACTAAAAGTACAAGTTTTCTATTTTCCAGAAGTCTGTCTTCATCATCTTGCCCCAGTTTTTCTGCTTGCTATAATGGAAATACAATTTATTAAAAGAAAAAAGAAAGAATCAGCAGCACTATAAATCTTTAAAAATAACTGAATAAAATTATATAAATACAAAAGATGTCATCTTTACCTCAAGGCTTACTTTTAATTCAGGAACAACATGCACCATGCTAAAAGTTGTTGCTGCAGTTAATTTTGCAAAATTGTCACGATCTAGACTAAGAAACATAATTATATAATCATTTTGGACTACAGTTTAAAAAAATAGCATACTTTTATAGTAAGAAACGGATATTCAATTATTTCAACGGCAAAGTCTGCTACCTGATGTATTCATAATGTCAATATTTTTCGTGCTTATAATGACATTCAACATAAAAAGAAAAAAAGTTAAAATGTTTAAAAAACATCTTTCAATTTTTTTTATTTATTTATTTTTTACTTTTCAACATAGGTGGATAATATACATAAGCATAAAAAGAACTAAAAAATCATTGTATTTCTTTTTAAATTTGTCCACAATTTATAGATTATCACACAATAATTTTTTCTATGAAATAAATGTATCAAAACTATATTTGTTGGGGTGGTGTATACAAATTATTGATTTCTTAATTTTAGATACACAAGAAAAGGTCTAGCATGTATCAATTTTCATTTAGTTAACAGCAAAAAGTTTGGGGAGTTTTAATAAAATATATCTTTTGTAACTCCTTAGCATTTTTTTAATTGATATCAATTGTAATTTTTTAAAAATAGTATTATAAATCACCAATTACTGTTAAATATCAACAAAAAAATATTTTTCCAGCTAAAGAAATATTTGAGTTTTAACATTGTTTTTAAATCTTCAAATGCAAAATTTACTTGTCAATTATACAATTATTTGTCAGAAATATAATTTTTATACATATATTTGAACAAAATCAAACAGTATAATTTAAAATGTTCCCACATAAAAGCAAATGGTTCCTTTAAAATAATGTTTATATATTTTTCCTTTATAAGCTTACAGAATAATGATACCTGCAAACTTAAAGTTCCTTTTAAATTTTAATAAATATGCTGTCTTACTTTATTTAGCCTGTAAAGTTAATATTTCATGTAATTCTTTTATAATAAATTTAATTAATAAAAACATCAAAATTTAATTTTTTAAAAAGTAAAAAGAACACTAATGAATAAAATGAAGTAAGAAAAATATATAAATATTCATTCCATCAACAAAAAAAAAAAATTCATAAGTTTAATCATGGTTTTAAAAATTGTAGAGGATGCGATAATTCTGTTTGTTGTCAAACAGGCAGTGACCAGTGCATCCTAGTTTGGTGTGTTATAATATAATGTATTTAATACAGAGAGAAAAAACTATATTAAAAAAATCTTACTGTCTGAGATCCGTTCCACATTCTGCACATAAATCCTTCATTATAACTGGATGTGTACAAGGTTCAATTTTCAGTAAGGAAGCACTAAACAGAAAATATTTATTTTAATACGTAAAGAAATAACAAAACAGTTTTTTTAGAACATATCTCATAAGATAAAATCACCATATTTCTATTTGCAAATGATATGAAAATATACAAGTTCTCATTTTCTCTTTGAATTAATGAAGTGTTTCCAACTTTATACCAACAAACACATTAAATCAAATATGAACAACAAACATAATATAAAAATATTAGTAACCTATAAAAAGTATAGCATTTTACAAAATTTACGTTAGCTTCTTTATTCAAAATTTATTTGAAATTTCTATAATACATTAGATAAGTAGAAATATTGAGTATTTCTTGAAATTTTATAAATAGCAGATTTCTAACTAAATCTTACGTTTCCATTAGTATAAATGATTCTTAATGTAAAGCTTAAAATACAGAAAACAAGTAGAGAGTTTATATAACAAACTGCCATTCTCATATTATTATAAATAATCTATTTTTCATTTGCAAATTCAAATACAAAGATTATTTAACAACCTTAAAATTTTACCAGAAAAGGATTAATAAGCATAAATCTGTACAATATTAAAATTGGGGGGGGACTCTTTCAAATCAAATTTTAAAATTAGAGACAAAGTTACATTGTAAACATATACAAGTCTAGATGAGCTAAGAAATGATTCTGGTAGATTAACAAGTTAATAACATGTTTCATGATATTGCATTAAAACAATAATCTTCAATATATCAGAAAAAACTTTTATCAAAACTTAAAATTCCCAATTTTCTTCCCAAAAGAAGATATTGTTTATAGAGAAACCTCAGCATTTTTTAATTAGTTCAATACTGGTACTTGGTCAGCACAAAACATTATTTTTCAGCTCTTATCGCAAATAATATATGAAAATTAGAGCAACTTGCATTGTAAAACAGGTTTCATAATATAGAACTGTTAATGAAGCCTGTTTTACAATGCAAAATTTAAATATATTTTTTAGAAATAAATATGAGATCTATACATTATAAGATAGTATACAGTTGCTAAATTTGACAGATTAAGTTCTTTTTTCTCTTTGATATTAAACTAATGAAATTTGATGCATATTAGCAACTGCAAAAATAATGAAAATGTACCAAATTGTCAATAAAATTTCTTTTTTCACGTAAGCATTTCATGCTATGCATTTAATATTATAAAGTTATGCAATCTACAAATGAACTTTTTTTTAACTATTTCACAAGAATCTGCCAAAAACAAAATTGATAATTATTTAGAAAAACGTGTTTAAGATTTTTATTCATTAAATATTATATGTAACTTTAGATTCTGTACATAATATCAAGTCCTATTCTTATATTTAAAATATTAAAATCTGAATTTAATGATACATTTATAAAATGTATATTTTTGTTGATAAATTATATTTGAAGCTTACAATCACAGCTTTTTTGTTTTAAATTAACCTTTCCCAGGGCATTCAAACACATTTACATAACAAATTTTACAAAAAATTTGAATAGCTCTAACTATGACATTTTATGAATAATCTTTCTTTCTGTGACATTCACTACCCGAAAGCTTCTCAATAGAACAAGTTTACAATTGCGAAATTAAATAATTTAGCTCATTTTATACAATAATATTTTTTGTGTTTAATTCTTATTTGCCGCCAAATCCTGTAAAACAAATACGACAGCGACCCACATGTAGTCTAAACGATTTCTTGATAGATAGAATAGATCCAAATACTTTAGCAAATGAATGAAATAATGATATTATTTAAACTTACCCTGGATTAATGACATCTCCTTCCGATGCTACTAATTCAAAAACAGTACCTCCAATATTAGACTTGTACTTAAGCAGCGGTTCCTTTCCATCACCTGTGCTTCCATCCTCTTGTTTGTAACTAAGAATCACGGAATTGTAAAACAGTTGGCCTCCTTTTTTTATCTTCCATTTGACTAGAGTAATTGGTTTCTTCCCATCATAACAGTATGTTTTAATTTCAGAAGCCATGTTTTAATTTTGTGTGAAGTTAAAAAGAGGAACACATAACTCTTTCCACGATATCTTTCTCCGTAAAGAAGGAAGAGATTGATCCTGATTGGTTAAGATATTCGTATCATTTGATCAGGGTCACCGCTGATTGAACGAGAGCTGGGTTGTTTTGTTTGGCATTGTTGCGCGTTTTTGTTGATGTTAAAAACATGCCAAGAACTTTCCCGCCATTATTTTATCTATAAATTTCCAAAACATAAAAACATATGAAAAAAAAATTCTGAATGCTTCTCAATCTATATTTATCTCAATACTTTTATAGCTAAATATCAAAATCCCGTGAATTTCATGTCAATATTCCATATTTTAAAAATACATTGATGTAAAAAAATTAATCATTTTTTAATTTTAAATAATTGCAGCTGGGTCACCGCAATTATTTAATTTCTCCTAACAATGAAACTTCATGATTATCAGTAGAAAAATATTTGTACTGAAACAAAACCAAAATGAGATTGAATCTGATTATAACAATTGGACCATTCTCCATGTCAATAAAAATTCAATTAAAAAAGTTTTGGCGAAAAATCTATAATCTGTCTATAAATTTTAGTCTGGAATGATCATCTTATTGAATTCAATTCATGTAGTGTCACATCCTACATCAGATGTAAATACTCATAGCATATCTTCGTTATTAGACAATATTAAACAATTTTGTGAGTATTGAGGAATACTAAATCTCATATCTACAACATGTAAAAATATTCAAAAGATACCAAAGATTTAAAAGCATTGGTAATATAAAATTCTAGCATAAAACTTTTAATTTTATCTTAATAATTTATTTAATTTGAGATTTACCCCGAAAATTGACTGGAATAATTTTCTATTTCAAATAGAATGATGTACAATATTGGGGAAACAATATTAGAAATCCAACATTGGACAATGCTGTACAATATTGTAAAAACTAGATTGTAACATATATTTAAAATCATTAGTCAATGTTATGATTACTACTATTCTAAATTCTATATTCAATATTGCAGTGTAAAGGTTTATTATTCATTTTTATGATTTACATGAAGTGGCCGAACAACTAGGATGCATTTGTGAATATTTTGATTATTCGCCTTGATTTATAATTATACGATTTTTAATAAAACGTCCTATTTGCCCTCTATTTATAAAAGTAAAATAATTTAAGCTTAAAAATATGTAAAGAAAAACTAAAAAAACCAAAGAAAAGAAAGTTAAAATAAAAAGAAAGAAAAGAAACCAACTGCAAAGAAAAAGTGATTTTTAAGGAATACTCCATCTATTTATTATAAAACATGCCAAAACCATTATGCTTTAGCTTATTATTCATAGCTTGATGAGTAACCCTTATTGAACATAGAAATTTATTTTATCTTTTTCACAATATTGAAATTTTAATTTTCATAAACTGAGTCAAAATCCAGAACTGGAAAGTAATTTGGAAATAATAATAATGTTTTAATACCACGTGTATTTAAAAACTATTACTTTTTAATCTTTCTTCTATAATTTATTCTAATATAAAATTTTAGGTATGAAGGAAGTCGCTCTGTCTTATTTCAAAATTGCATTCTATACAAGAAATTGCGAAAAAAAAAGCAATATTAAATTAAAAAGACAATTCAAATTTAGACACAAGAATGTATATTGTCATCGAGCCCAATACCATAATCAGCCTCTATATACATAGTAATCTCTCTGATCCAATGGATAAGACGTTGTTTCCAAGCTGAAGGATCCTGGGTTCGAATTTGACAGATGTGTAAAACTAAAATGTAGAATAAAAAGTAATGCAGAAATGCATTAAAAATTCAGCGGGTTTTTTTTCCCCATATCGTGATAAATAAATGGAATAACTTTTCCAAAAGAGATATAATGTTGGGAACTAATTTATTAAATGTCGGGAAACAATACTGAGAACTATATTGTGCTGTATCAGAATTCGATACTCACCTAAATAAAAAATATATATATAATGTTTTAATATGACAATAATATACATTTTTATAAATTTTACAAATCTAGCATGTTTCATGGGATTAGAATCACAAAGTCTGTTTGGCTCAATGGATAAAAAGCCACTCAGAATATTTTGCGGTATCTTGTGCTAACAGTGTAGACTTTGTTATCATATCATACAGTATTTCTACATAAAAAACGCTTTACTTTTCTTCTTTGACTGTCATTAGCGGCTTTTCTCTTTTGCTTATTCTGTACATTTTAAGTTTCTTATCTGAATTCAATTTCTAGTGTAATAATTGTTGATGGGAATCTTCAAAATTTCAATACTCTGTGTATTTAAAGTTACAAAACTCCCCATATTATTTAAAGCCTCCCTCCCCCCTTCCTTTAAGCATACTTTTTTGCATTTTTCCTTGATTGGAGTTTTGGAAATTCTATAAATTTGCAGGTAAGCTTAGTAAAAATTATATATTTTTGAAAAAAACAATAGTTTAATGATTTAAACTAATGGAAAACGTTATACACAATAAATTAAATCTGGTATTGTAGTAAATGAAATACAAATTGTATAGTTCTAATATTCTAGTAGACCAAAACCATATAACTTTTGTCTGTTATTGTTTAGAGTAGCAGATGAGCATTGGTTTTTGCATGATGTTATAATAAGGAACAGATCTCTTCTGAATGCATACAAAATATTAATTAGAAATTTGAAATGATTGGCTTGATAACCAAGATTTGATTTAGACATTTTTTATTGCCTTTTTAATTATCTATTTTGAGCCACCATCACTTTTTATCTGCGACTATGGTGGAAGTCTTTCATACGGGAATCAACTTCTATATACAGTGAGTCATGAGTACAGCAAGTATTTTTGTGTGACAGTCAGGGAGAAAGTACTTTTGTTAGCAAGTATGTTACCATCATGTTAAATTCATACATATTAATTAGTATACTTATATTTATTTTATTTTAAATTAGCCGTCATTGGTGATCAGCGATCTAAATTCATTTAAATCTCCAGGCCTAACTCCATATTCTTTTTAAGCATTAATTATGTTCATTAAAGCCGTGCAGACTTAATACTATTGAATTAATTAGGCGCATGAACTCTCCTAATGGAATCAAGCCTCTTGACATTATCATGGCAGTAAGGTGATGTTAGCCTCAATAACCCTGCCCGTTACCACTTCACCTGATTCCTCTGTCTTTTAATTTTCTGGATATTGCAAATGTATTATTACTAACTAGCCACTTTCGTCGTCCAGATGGTTCGCTGGAATTAATGGTTGCTGAAATTTCAATTAAACATTTTGTGTAATTTGATCTTAATAACTTCTTCAGCAACATATTTTTCTTCAAATATCAACAAATGTTTTCTTCTAATTCATATCATTTTAGAAGCCTTAGATCGTTCTTATCATTATGCTATGAATTTTTCTAATTTTCTATCTATATTTTATGCATCCTGCTATATCACAGGAAAGAGTAGCAATGTTTAAAACTGCGCACACTTTAGAAAATTTTCATCATTACTTGATTTCTGAAGCTAAAATTTAATTTCAAGTACAACAAAATTTCAAAAGTTTTATTAAAAGCACGTCTTATAGTGAAATTGCATGTCTTATACTATGCAACATGAAAAAATTAGTCAAATATTCATATCATGATCATCAAAAATAGGAAAAAAAAGATTAATATGAAATTATTTGAATTTCATTTCAGCCATGAAATGCATTTTGTAAAATATGCTTAGTTTTTTTTAAAATACTCATTCAAAAATATAAAAATTATGGTGCAAAAAAATTGTTATTAATAAGAAGATAATTTTTGAAATTTTAAGAATGATCTAAAAAAAATTTTGAGCTGCAATATTTTCGAATTTTATAACTAAAAAAATATCAATAATCTGCTTAATTTTTAATGAATTAAATTTTAATTAAAATATTTAAAAATTCTCTCTAAAATATACATCCCATTCCAATAAATATGTATATTAAAAGTTTAGTAATTCGAGGTAAACTGTCTGGCCTATTGAACATCAACACCTATCAACTTATATATTTATTATTAATATAGACAGACATAAATAAGTAGATTCAATACTGAACATAGTAATCTTTTCAAAATATGGAACTAAGCACTCAAATGTTGAACAGAATCTTTTTTCCTTTGCTTTCAACAGTGGAAGAAATTAATTAATTGATGAAACAGTAAAGACTATTTGAATTTCAATGAAATTTTTGTTGGAAATCCTTTTAAAGAATTTAAAATGTTTTAAATCATTCAAGTTTTTAAAAAAATTTTAAATTGTGTAAAAATTATTTTTGGGCAATTACAGTTCCGAAGAAGAATGCAATTATTGAGGGAAAATGACAAAATCTCGATTCATTTTTACTTTCTCGTCTACAAATACAGACAAAATATTGCAATCATCAAAAAATTCGAACTCGAAATTTAACGAATCTCTACTGTGGAATAAAAAGAATTGTCCGAACACAAAATTACCTCAGTTGACCCCAGTTGAAAGGTTAATTTTGGAACCCTTTCCCTTCTATCTCCCTTCCCATCTATTTTTGAAACAAAACATTCATTATTTTTTTTAAAAAAAAAATCTGCTATTTTATCTTTTTCTCCCTTTGTTACCGCCTATTCTGCTCTTAATGAAAATGTTATTCATTTATAATAATTTTTATTTTATGATTTTATTCATCACATGAAAATCTTACTTAGATTAATTCTCAGTGGGTCTATTTAAGTATCCCTTCAGACAGTGAGATATCTTTTATTTAAACAATACGTCATTGATAATTTTATATGTTCACGTATTTGATTAGTGTAAGTAAATAAGCAATTGACTTTCTTAAGAGAAAGCCATGTTATTTCCGATAAAGTATTTGGTGGAGGAAATGGCCATAGGATTGATAGGGAAAAATAAACTAGATTCCATAAGAGATTAAAATGTGAGAGATAACGTAACGGATTTTAGAACTTATGTGCTGAATTAAATATATGGATTAGCCACCCAGTTGTCTTTGTCGTTATAAGAAGATAAAATAATCAGCGACACAGGGGAGTAAGCAGAAATCAGTCAATAGATGGAACAATTTAGATTAAAAGAATATTCTGCGCCGGATTAAGGCAGAGCAATCAGTGATTAGAATGATCTGGGTTAAATAATGTTTATTGCCAAAAATTCACTAAACGTTTAAGATAAAATGTTTACTGACGCAGAGAAGCATGCGTGTAAGCGCTACATAAATTACACTTTTACCGTTTTTTCGAGAGACAGACTCTGTGAGTCTGTGATTAATATTAGCACTGGACATAGAATAAACTTTGATGATTGATGTTATTATTGAAGGTAGATTTTTATATCAGATAACGCATTAATATATGTTTAAGAATTCAAAATGTGATAAGTATTGCTTTTGGAATTTATTTTATAAAATAATTCTGATACTTCTAAGCTTTAAAAAAAATATTCAATTTTGAAACTCTAGAAAGAAGTCTATTTTTCTAGCTTCAGACATTTTCTTTTCACCTAAAGTAGTCAATTTAAAATTACTTTCACGCTTGGTTGTTTCCTAAATCAATAAAAAAATATTGATATTTAGAATTGAATTTCATTATTTAAGAAAAATGTATTCATACCAAGAAATTTTTTTAAATGATCATCCTTATATTTTATTGAAGAAATATTCCTTTATTGCCTTTGTCACTAGCTTTAAAAAAATTGCATTAAACACGTAATGTGAATTTGAATCTGTTCAGAAAAATCAATCAAAGCTAATAAGATTGTAAAAAGAGTACCTTATAAAACCATTTTACATATATTAATATATGAAAGTATATGATTTCATACATTATATATATATGTATGTAAGAAAATGTAAATTTTATAAGAATTAATTTAAGTACATTTTTTTATATAAAAGAGTAAAATCTTAATGTTTTCTTCTCGAACAGATTAAAAATGTGGGTAATTAGAAGGGAAAAAATGAATAAAATTTTATTAATTAAAACTTTTAACGAGAAATTTTATCAAAGTCTCAGAAATATAAGAAAAACTGAGCCTTATGCGAAAATACACGTTAAATTTTCTACTAGTATCCATCTAGTCTCTACTTCCAGTCACAGTTATCATCACAGCTTTGCTCGCACTCCTAACCCAAATTTCCATTACATTTTTCCTGTGTTACTAATTACATATAGTCATTCCCTTGCCAACATTCAAGTGCACATCTGAAATGCAGCTGGAACTCATTGTGTCTGCAAAAGCAATCAATTAAGTTTTCATCTTCAAGGGACAGCTGAATGAATAAAATTATACATAATCGATACACTTTACTTACCTAATTTTAACCATTCAACTGATTTGCTCATAATTCCACTGAAATAAAGCATTATTAAACGTTTAAGCTAAAGTTAAGTCATTCATAGACATTATATTCCAATCAAAAAATTACATAAGGCTTGAAATTAAATGACAGATTTGAAAAATAAAAACGTCATTTAATCTTTACTGAGCGAATGTATATGTCAGTTGGCACTCAACATCCAGACTGTTAGACACAGAGCTTCTAAATTTGGCTCAAATATACTTTGGAGGATAGGAATGTGTAACTTAAAGAAAAAAAATAAAAAATAAAACTTTTAAGTGATTAAATATTAAGCAAGATTTGGAAACTTCTTACTGTAACTGGAAAAAACAACCTTCATTAAATTAAAGGGAAAATCAAAGAGGAAACAAAATTTTTAAGGAATAAGTTATTGTGAAATTTTTTTCCCTTTTAAACTTTGATAAAAATTTTTTGCAGAATTTTCAACAATAAATTTCTTTCTTTTCTTTTACTGAAATTTTAATCGCTGAGTATTCTATATTAAATCTGCGCAGTTTATATGAGGGATCAGAAAGAAAGCCCCAATGCCGTGTGGACATTTAGAAGATTATTTGGTCAGATTCGCTTCTAATGATAATATGATTTCATAGAATATCTCATTAGGACAGTTCATATATATATTACGGCCAAAGCCCGAAATCGGCCAGTTCGCGAATTGGCCGGCCAATTTGCGAACTGGCCAACGTTGCTGTAAACTTACCGGCCAATGCCCGATCTTTTCTTCATTTCGGGCTTTGGCCGGCCAATTCGTGAAGTGGCTTGGGTCGATCGGCCAAAGTAGGAAGAAAGGAATCAAGAGCACACTATTAAAAATTATTATCATCAAGAGCACACTATTATTTTACACACTATTAAAAATGAAGTATTTAAAAATGAGTACTTCTGTGTACTGATTTTTTTTAAGTATAATTGTTTCAGAAATGAGTTCAAATATAAGTGACACCTCTGAGTTAAAAATAAGCTTGTAATATATAAAAATATGATCGCATGTTATTCTGTTCTCATATTAAAGCCATAATAGAAATTATTGAGTGAACGTATATGCTGTAACAACGTGATAGCGTGAAGATTAGATTTGCGCCCTTCAAAATAAACGAATTATATCTTGAGCAAAGGCGGTGTGTATCGTGTATGAATACAAAGGCAAATTGAGTACTCAATTTTCAACTACCTTTAAGGGAGATCCTTACTCTTTTTCTGATCCATGGACCTAATGTTCAAGATCCCAGATCACATTGCATACCAGAAATATTGCTTCAAAAAATATGAAATTTTTTTGCAAAGGCAAATACCAAATATAAGGAAAAATAGTTTTGTTGTTAATATCATTTAAAGACATTTCTTTGTTGGCCCCATCTGCCGAATTTCACCTACATTATGTCCTTATTTATATTTTGTGCATAAATGTCATTATATTTATTTACCACTAGTCGCCTTTGGCGATCAGCCGGTTCGCAGTATTAATGATCGCTAAAATTTTCAATTAATGTAACTTGCTCTCTTAGTAGCTTTTTCTGCAAAAGATTTTTGAGCTCCATATTTTGGTACTTATATGATTTAGTGATACTTTTATGTAGGCCTTAAACAGCTCTGTTCATTATACTACTTAACACTTTCTCTAATATTCTGTCAGCATCCATAAAATTTCTACTTTAAATTAAAGTGGAAATGTTAAACTGCAATCAATATAAAAGCTTTTTATACTGAAGCTAATCATGTCTTTTTTTAAATATGAAAATTGAAATCAGAGTCATTCGGCAGTGAATTTATATGTGTACCACAGAATAATTTATATAATATCTAAAAGAATTATTCTGCAAATATTTCTCTGATTCATCGTAAAATTAATTTTTTACTTTCAAAAGACTTAAATGATGCAAATAAGAATATTTTATTTTATTTCAGTCAATAAATAAACTTATGAAAAAATTACGAATTTTAAATTTTACAAAGTCCTATGTTCCCAAGGAATCCTATTCTGTGAAATTCTCTTGACACTTCCACTTTTAAATAAATAAATAAACGTCAATATTTTCTGCGATAAATCTGACCGATTTATGAAGTTTTTATGTATCAGTTTTAGAACAATCAACATTTTTATAATCACAAACCAATCACTGTCGATAAACCCTGACAGAAGATTAACGTATCTTCATTGAGGCTGTCCGTGAAGTAGTCTAAAATCGCCTGTTTTTATAGAAGAGCGATATTCAAATTTAATAAATTATTCAGTCTTAATGAATGATTTTGATGATTGGAGTTCAAAAATTTTTATTTAAAATATTGGTGTCTCAAGAATATTTTGTTAAATATGATTCAAAGGACAGAGGACCTATGTAGAAATTTAAAATTCCTAATTCATCGGAGCATTTATTGACTAAAGTTACATTAAATATATTTATTCAGTTTCTTTAGACCATTTTGTTAACAAAAGTATACCTCAAATTAGCTGATGGTCGCTGATTAGAATGATTATCCTAAGTATATTGAACCATGTTTGACTTAAATGAAATTGTTTTATTGAATTGGTAATATAAGTATTGTCAAAGCTTATAGAAAACTTTTCCTCCTTTTATTTTTCAGAAAATATCTTATTTCATTTTTTTACTTTATACAGACATCTGCCGAAAATTACAATTTTATTTATTAAATTTGCAATAATAGTTGATTTATCTTTTAATTTGAACTTCTATCAATGTGATGGTAACACGTTGATAAAAGCTAATTTTTTTTTTTAATTTGACGTGCTCGTGCAGATTAAATTTTATTTTTATTTTGAGCGAAATATATTATTGAAAAATATATATTAAAATATTTCTTTAAAAATTCATTAAAAATCTAAGCATAATTTATAAATTAAAACATTGGTATCATTAGAAAGATAATTTTCAAAGCTTTAATTTGATGCAAAAATCGATTTCGTGGCTGTAATATCTTCTGAAGTTATAACGACAAAACGCTGAAATTACACTTAATTTTTAATTAATTAAAATTCTAATTAAAAATTTAAAAAGTATCTTCAAGGTACACATTTCCGATCTCCAAGATATATATATGCCAAACACACGCAATATGCCCACACACACACAGAGAGAGAGAGAGAGAGATTGAGCTTTATTTATACGTACAGATTATCACATCGGGATTTGGCCAAGGATTCCCGGCTACTTCGCGAAATGGCCAGCCAAAGTAGAATATACAATATTAATTGCAAGTACTTCGGACTTTGGCCAAACTTCTTGGCCAGTTCGCGAATAGGCCAACCTATTCGCGAACTGGTTGAACTTCGAGCTTTGGCCGTAACATATACATAATAAAAGGAATAAACAAAAGGCTTTTGAAATGAATGACAATTACAAGTAGTGGTGGATTTTTAACTAAATAGGCTAGGCAGCAGCCTAAGAATATAGGGCTAAAGGGGGAGCAGGAAAGTTGATTAAAAAACGTTAGTAGTTTAGCTGCCAAATAAATAAATATTAAAAAAAATGCAAAGTCTATTAATTAAAAAATATTGCTTCATTTCGTTTATTTAGTTACTATTCGCTTAGGGGGGTTCAAATTTTTTGCCAGGAATATTGATTGTATTTTTTATCATATAAGTTGCTTAGATATAACTTCATGTAAACATTCCACCAAATTGTTTGACATTAAAATCGTATTATTTTATGTTTTACTTTATTTTTATTTATTGCATTCCAGATATTTTCTATTGGAGACGGTCCTATAACATCATAGGACTATTAAAAATGTAAATATCTTACTCATCTACTTTCTAAATTTAGAGATATTGTAATTTTATATTTTTATTTGTCTTGTAAACTACACAGGCAGAGAAATTAAATAGAATTGGTCTTTCTTAGTTTTCAACATCGGAGGAAAAAAAACACAATTAAGTATTTGATGAGAAAATATAAACAGTTTGAATTTCAGGGCAACAATGTTACCTGTTGTCAGAAATTAGGCAAAAAATTATTTTTTAAAAATTGCTAAAATTTAGCAAAAATTTTTATAAATATTAAATTGGTGTCATTAGAAAGACAATTTTTTTATATTTTGAAAATGATTAACAGTTTTGTACAATAATATTTTTGGAAATGATTACGGAAAACAGCAAAATAAAGCTTAATTTTTAATTAATTTAAATTCTAACAAACATTTTTAAAAATCATTCCAAGGGTCACATTGTCGCTCTCAAAGGTATACATGTTTTCAGCTGTAACTCAAATGGTCTTGTCTGTAGAGCACCAACACACACACACACACACACATACACGCACGCAGACGCAGACGAACACACACACAAATTTATTATTAACGGATTAGAATATTTATAAACACTAAAATGGTATATATACAGGGTGTTGCCGAATTCGACTGAAGAATTCAGAGGGATGATATTAGGCATCAAGAGGATAAAGAATCACCATACAACCTAGTGTCCCAAACGAAGTTGAATAGGTGTAAATCGTAAAAATATAAGAAGTCCGAGAATTGTTGGAAACCGTAAAAAAAAAAAAAAAAAAAAAAAAAAAAAAATACTATTTCAAGTACGAATTTTTTAAAGTGAAAGCACATTCTTAAATTTTTTTTTCTTGTGGGTACCAGAAAACATAGGGTCGCAAATAGCATTTACTCAGTGAAAATCGCAAAAACAGGCGTTGAAAAGACAATGACTGGCGAAGAGAATGGCCCTATGAATACGAGGATTAGGAACAAGATAATCGAGAAGAAGTCTTTTCGTATGTAAATTTTTCTTGCGTTTGAGGAAAATAAATGCGGATAGCAAGTATTTATTAATAAGCATTGCAGAATTGATGGCCGTTAAACTTCATTGGCAAACAACAAGTCAGATTTCATGAATGCAACTAAAA
Organism: Argiope aurantia; assembly: GCA_026543865.1. NCBI lineage: Eukaryota > Metazoa > Arthropoda > Arachnida > Araneae > Araneidae > Argiope > Argiope aurantia. The sequence continues at coordinate 146,614 of JAPMOR010112482.1, forward strand.
TGTGCTGGTGCTCCATGATGCATTAACCAAATGTTCTGGCTTATTATGCAGTTCCCTGCAGTGAATCGGGAGGAACATGCTGCAAGAAAACACACTGAGGGGTCCGGGTAGAAGATGCGGTCCCAATAGTTGACCCTGCCCAGATGTTAATATCAAACTTGTGTTGTACGTTAGACGATATAGTCATGTGGGGATTTTCGAATGACCAAATATGCGCAGTGTGTGTGTTGAAGACGTCTTAAATGTAAAGTAGACTTTATATGACAATAAAACTCTAGCAGAAATGTGTGCATCTTCCTGGCACCGAGCATCCAGCGTGCGAACACCACCTGATTTGCGATTTTCAATGAAAAGCGTTAACTATGACTCTATGTTTTATGGTAATTTTTCATCTCTTTAATGCCTACTATCCTCGCTCAGAATTTATATTTCGAGTTTGAAAACACGCTCTGCAAACATCGGTGCTGATGCTGCAGCCATGTTTTCTTGTGCTTATTTTAGTTTTTCTTGAATATCTTTAAAACATTCCGGTTTTCACACGCTTAAAAAAAATTGTAGAATATAAAATTCCTTACATTTTCAAGCTTTTACATTTCTTCAATTTTAAATATTTTTGCAAATAAAGGTTCTAAATTACTTTTTCATTTTCGGTAATTTACGACTCACTAAATCATCAAGTAGGCGTGTAACCCACAAGAATTTTTTTTTTTTAAGAATGCGCTTTCACTTAAAAAAATTCGTAATTGAAACAGTATTTGTAATTTTTTTATTAATTTTTTATGGTTTCCAACAATCGGACTCTCTATATTTTTGCGATTTTCCTCTACAAAATTTCGTTTGGGACCCTAGGTTGTCTTCATGCCTACTATCACTTTTCTGAATTTGTCGGTTTAATTCGGCAACTTCTTATATATCACCGTTTGTATAAAATATTAAATATTGTGTCCAAACTTGGTGGCCGTGTAATCACGATATATAATAATTAATACATATACAGGGTGGTTATAATTAAACTTTTCCTATAAACAGCATCCTACAACGCAAACGGGTGAACGAATTGCAGCGAAATTCGGTATATAGACTATACACAAGATACGCTCACGGAATTTTGAAAAAATATTTATATTAGTTCCAAAATGTTTTCCAGACGGCACCTTTTGTGGAAAAACATTAAATTTAACTCAATAAACGACCAAAACGGAATACAGAAACAATATTATCATTTATTGACTAGTTTTTGATCACCTTATCATCGAACCACATTAAGTAAAGGTAAGGAAAAAATAACAATATGTAGTTTGAGAAAAAAAAAACAGTTCAGTTTGCAGAAACAAGAAAAGATTAGAACGAAATTGCACAAGAGGGGCAGTTGCTAATCGTGCCCAGGACGATGTAGTAAAAGGTGCTCCATGTGACCACCCTCATTCATCTGCAAAATTTCAAGACGATGGACAGTGTGTTCAACAGCAGATCGTAACTGATCAGTTGTGATGCTTCGCACATGAAGCGTTATGGAGTTCTTTAAGTCATTCAACGTCGCAACACCTCCACGATGCACCAGACTTTTTAAACTGCCCCATAACCAGAAATCGCACTGATTTAGATCCGGCGAACGGGGAAATTACTAATAACACGTTCGTTTGTGAAGTATTGGAACAACAGCGCCTTCACGAGCTCATGGATATGTGGGGATGGGCATCATCATGCATGAAAATGGTCGATGTAAGAACCTGCCTTTGCTGTAGTTGCTGCACAGCAAAGGTCTACAGCATGTCATAGTATCAACGGCCCGTAATGGAACATGTGACAGGACGACGTGCAGTTATTTCCTCAAAGAAGAATGGTCCAAGAATGAATGTCGCAATGATTTCACGCCAGACAGTCATCTTTGGAGAATATTGGAGATTTTCAGTGTGCACCCACAGATTTTTCTTATCCCAAATGCGGCAATTCTGTGTTGACTTTCCCATTGAGATAGAAATGAGCCTCGTCGCTCCACGGAATATTCCAAGGTCATAATAGATCAACAGTCTTTTTTTTTTTTTTTTTTTGATAAAACTGACTGCGAATGGGAGACGTTGTGGCTTGTTTCTATCAGTAGCTCTTGGGCGCGGTGGATCTTGTATGGGAAGTAGTGCATCATGTTTTGAGCATTTTTCGGACGGTTCTGTAAGAATAGCCTGTCTGTCGAGAAACTGTACGTGCGCTACTGCCCCGAAACTCTGATGTCTGTGTCTGACAGCATCAACAAGTACCTGTGTGACTAGTTTACGACCTCTTACAGGTTGAACTCCTTATGTCCCTGTCGCTTCAAATCTCTTAATCCTGACCCAAACACCTTTAGTAGACATTGGTCTAAGCCGTAGGTTCCTTACACGACGAAATTCACGAGCTGCAGCAGAAGCATTCCACTTGTTTTCGTAAAACAGCTTTACCAATAACGCATGTTCAACTAAAGATACCGTCATCATTACAGCCGGAAACATCGACATAAAACGTCTGTAAACGTTTCATACCTTAACCTGTTTAGCGTAAAGCTTCCTCTTCTTCGCAAGAATGCAAATCTCGCTATTTTTTCCCAAGAACTTACAGCTTTTCCCGGTTTTACATTTTATTACTGATAATTCTTGTTCTGGATTGTTAATATTGTTTCTGTATCCCATTTTGGTCCTTTATTGTGTTAAATATAATGTTTTCCGAAAAGGCGCCCTCTGGTGGATATTTTGGAACTAAATTATTATTATTATTATTTTCAAAATTCCGTGAGCGCACTCGTGTATAAAAATAAAGTATATACCAAATTTCGTAGCAATCCGTTCTCCCATTTGGGTTGTAGAATTCTGTTTATAGGAGAAGTTTAATTATAACAACTCTGTACATTCTAACAATGTTGCTAAATTTACAAAAAAAAAAAAAAAAAAAAAAGCTAAAATAAATATGTTGCTGAGTTAAAAATGCGTCGAAATGCGAAATTAAATTGGTCATGAATTTTGACAAAGATTATTAAAAGACAGCCTTATAAAAATCACTACGTAGAGCCACAAAATAACTAAATCTATCATTGAGAGAAATGGAGTCAAAATAACGGTATAACTGACTCAATGAGAGCCTAAAAAATGAAATAATCAAAAAAACAAACAGTATTCAATAATTAATACAACCTTTTTTATTACTCTTGAAAAACATTTAAAATTTCAAACTGTTAAAAATATTAATTTATTATTTTAGAACATTTTCGAATTATGATTAAGTAAATAATTTTTCTTATTCAGTAGGTCGCTGAAAATTTGTAGATTTATTACAACGCATTTTACTGGAAGTCAAAAATATATCTAATAGAGTTGAGAGAGTTTGAAAATCAAGCAAATATTTGTCAGTTCTCCACTACATATGACAAGTTTCAGTTTGATATCGCTCAGAGCCAAATATTTGCAATGTTTCCCAAAATGATAATATCTCTAGGTAGCTAGATATTGCGCCATGCGGTAAACATGCTTTACAGGGCACATCCTTGTACCTAAAGACATGAAATGCCTCAATAGGTCTCATAAAGAAAGTTTTTTTTTCTTTTTAAAAATTTTAAATAAGAATTAATAAAGGTTTTGATATCTATTCTCAATTAATTGTGTATATTAGTGCATAAAAATCATTTTTACACTACTTAAAAAAATTTTTTTTAAGATTGTTTTCTAAGTGATATCAATTTTATTTCCACATAATCTTTTCTATAATCTTAAAATATTTTAAGTATATTTTACAATAATATTTTTCATTTTTTTAAAGATGCTAGATTTACATTCACGCGCAGCATGACAACATTATGATATGCTTTTTGTATGCAGGTTATCGTTGCTGTATAATTAAGAGCAAATTTTAAAAATTAAAAAAAACAAAACAGGCGACTTAAGATTGTAACATTATTATGAAACGATATTTCATATTAGAAATTTGAATCTTCTTTAAATTTTTCAGCCCATAATGAATGATTAAATTCTGAACAATTGAAAAAAAGAAACCTGGAACCAAATAATGAAAACAAATATATATTGATACAACACTGATGAAAGCAAATTCAAAAGTAAGAATGCATAAATATAAATTTTCTGTTCAAAATTAAATTTATATCGTTAAAATGGTGCTTTTCAAGAAAAAATATTTACAATCGCGTGAATCCTTTATTTTATTTTTGAAATACAAGCATAATATTTTGTTTTAATTAAAATTCAGAGATATTTTCTCATATATATATATATGAGCAAATTCACAGATTAATTCTTCCTTCTTTTGTGCTGTAAGTAAAATTCTTTCTTTTTTTCATAGTTATAAAATATATGATTGAGATTTGTTTGGTAAAATTCTTTCAGAAAATCACGAAGTTGATGAATTCTAAGAAACAAAGGTCACTTATTGCTATTTAAAAATACAAATTAAACGTTTAAGAATGCTTGTATCTACTTTAATTTTCTACTTTTCTACTTGATAAGTATTACTTAGGACATTTCTATTTTATCTACATGTAGTTTTTATATCCACGCCTAAAGTACTTTAGGCGTCATTATAAAGCATAATTACAGTAATATGTGAAATTTATTTAAAATATTTCTTCACAACTAAGCCAATTTAGGCGAATTACTGGGCAATATTAGAGCTATTTATATTTTAGTATATTTACTATTTTCCAAAATAATTTAATTAAATTGTTTGAAATAACTTTTGCCAGTCTTTCACATGCATGGTGTTTACAACTACTTCCTATAATCATGAAATATTAATCAAGTGAGAATAAAGTACAAATAGTACAAAAAAGTAGAGATCAAGTAGACACAGTTGATAGATCATATTTATAGATGTAGATTAAAACTATATTTGGCTCGCATGTGATATTAGAGGCTATATCTTGCATCATTTTTGACGATTTTGTTTCATTTATCAATCACATTTCAAATTAGACATTGCGTAACACGATTAAAATATCAAAGCTGGATTATTTTCAAGTTCTAATATGTTTCAAGGAGTAATTAATAGATATGGTTTCAAGTTCAAAGCATCATTATTAGAATCAATAACAATGAGGTATCACCTAATAATAAAAGCATATTTTATAAATATTCTTATTTAAAAATAGACCGATAGTAATGTTGAAAGAAGTGCTTTGTGCAAAAAAAAAAAAAAAAGGTTATAAATTGGAAAAAATAATTTATTTTTAGAAAAGTCTTGTTAAAGATTATTACAAATGAAATTCCAAATTATTCTGCCGGCTTACAAAAGCGATCCTATATTTTTTACTTTCGCATATACGAAGAAAGTATTATAATTGTTCAAAAATTCAAACTGAACTTTGAGGAATATCCATGCTTTAAACTTCCGTGATTCCGAAAAACACATTTTTGGAATTGTGTCTGTCTGTTTGTGAACTTGATACTCAAAACTGCTTTGAGCTAGAAGACTGAAATTTTAGTTTTTGTTCTTACATGAAATTTGAAATTTTCTATCAAACTTAGAAAGAAATTCATTTTCTGTCTATAAGGTTGACCGAGTACAAATGAGCACAATACTTATAAAACGTAAAGAGCTAAATGGACAAAATTTGACTCATCGATTACGGATTTAAAATATAGATCCATATCAAATTTGGAATCAAGTTCGTCAAAGGTGTTGACCCTCTGTCAGTCTGTACTGTGAAAGCCCATAAACGCGATAAATTAAAACTGTAACAACATAGATAAATGAAATTTATTCATAGTTTTTGCATCTGAAGTATATGTCCTTATCAAGTTTTTAAGCAAATCTATTAGAGTTGACCGTCTGTACTTTCTAAAGCATGTAGACGCGATAACTCAAAAACACAATGACATAAATAAATGAAATTTGGTGTGGGATCTTGTAACTACAATTGCAATTCAGTGCCACATTTTGGTTTCAAGCGGTTAGAAAATGACGTCAAAAATATATTTTTGATTTTCTGGTAATTGTGCATATGACTGATTAATCGACAAAGATCGCACATGATAATCACTAGAAAAGATAGATTCACGACAAAAATCTTTCGTAATTATTGTTGGCTAAAAGCATGCAATTAATACACAAGTATCGGTTTTCTTTTCTGTGCTATGAAGCCCACAACCCACATGTGGGAAAATAAAACCTAAACACTTGTGGCATTCTCGACCTTGTCAAAGATCCACAGTTTTATGTGGGAAGAAAGGAATAACATCTTTATTAGATAGTGTAAGCGAAAGTTTCGGAGAGATCATTCCGACTGGTTGGAATTACATTTGTCTGTCTGTTACTCTGTCTATCTGTCTGTATTTAATCGCTTTGAAGTAAAACAAAAAAATTTGGTATGAAGTCTTTACGCAAAATTTTGAGCCGAATCTGACAAGGAATTGTACATCAGTCTAGCCGTACTTTCGCATGTAAAAGTGATAATTCAAAGATGCATTCATTTAGATAAATGAAATTTGGTATTTAGTTATAGCATATAAAGTGTAGATTCTATTTTGATTTTAAACCAATTCTGAGAAGAACTTGATTTTCGAATTCATGTAAGCTCAATAACTCAAAAGCTTGGTGATTTAAATAAATGAAATTTGATGTACTATTTGATGATTGTAGTTCTGTGACAATTTTCGGAGTTAACTTGCCAATGAAAATATGTCAAAATGTGTACTCTGTTTTCTTCATCGTACTTTAAAGCACAGTACTCTTGTACGGGATTCTGAAAATAAAAACATGAACACTCATATCGTTCAAGATTTTGCCAAAGGTCCAGAATTTTATCCATGAAGATTAGCCGTTTAAACGGGAATAGGCAAGAAAGTACCTGCTCCGCTGAATTTTATTGAATCCAGCAAACTTATTTAAAATCAACTCGAAAAAGATTATAACTTTTCAGAGCACAAAATATGTAGCAAGAAAATATTATTTTTTGGAGCAATTATTTACCTCATTTGTTTATCAAATTTTTTTTGACAACTAGCGGGATTGGTTTTCCAGAAACTTGATCGCATATTCTCTAATAAAGGTGTTATCCCAGAGAACGCCTTGGGTGATATTGGCGTACAATAGTTAAGAAATATTAACCTTTTGTGTGAATTTTGCATTTTTACTGAATTTATTGTATTATCCTTGGCGCGTTTTTCGACGGTAGCATGTCCAACCCAAATACACCAAAATAGAATTTGTGTTTTAGACGCGTTTCACTCAACCGATTGAAACAAAAATTTGACAAAAACTGCTCTTGTAGTTACAAAATTCCCATACCAAATTTGATAAATTTAAGTCATTGCGTTTTTGAATTATCGCGTTTGTATGTTTCTGAAAGTGCTCAATGACAAACAATCAGCTCGTAATTGGTTTGGATCAAAATTTGACAGGTGTCTACACTATAGATGTTAAATCTGTGTACCGAATTTTATCAATGTAGCTCTCTTCGTTTAGTAATTTTCGTGTTCACTTAAATTCGAACAGCCGGACAGATTTTACTCTTCCGAACAGATTTTACTCAAAATTTGATAGAAATCTGCAAATTTGGCGTAAAGACCGTATACCAAATTTCAACCATCTAGCTCAAAGTGTTTATGAGTTATCTTAATCGCAAACAGACAGACAGACATTTCCAAAAAGGAGTTTTTCAACCTCAGGGAATTCTAAAAAGTGGAGATCCGTAAAAATCTCGAGTTCGAATTTTTTTGACGATTTCTATACTTTATATTACGTTTACGAGGAAGCAAAAATGTTTAATTAAACATTAAATGCCATTTGTATGCAAATAAAACTATAGTGAATGTTCTCAACTTTTTAACATCTTACACCAAGTCTTGATCGAGGTTGATAATCAATCCACTGTTGCTTTCGGTACAAATATATTCGTATTATAATAATAACACTAATTTTTTCAAAATTGCTGAATCTTCATGGGAATTGCTTCATGAGATAAAATATCATGTAGGTAAATAACATTAAATTACAAGATCTTCATGGGATTAATTTTATGTAGTTCAAAATCTCTTTGAACTACATAAAATTTAATATTTCTAAAGACGTAGCGTCCTAGTTAAGGTGATCACACATTTTCATTTATTCTTTCAATCCTGCAGATTCTAAATATAGCAGAAATCGATTTTATGAGTCTTTCATTATCGCTGCATTTAATTTCTGGGGATTTTATTATCTGTGTAACAATCTGCCTACTTTTATTATCTTCTAAAATATTTTCAAAATTATTCACTAAATTATTTTAAAAAATGTGATGTTACTGATTAGAAAAAGTAATACGCTCTGTAATTCGCTAAACAGTTTAATAAAGACACAATAAAAGATCTCCCGCGCAAAGATTAGATAAAATTTGAGGCACAGATTCCTGAAATATCGATCGATGTGTTGCAGCTATGTTCGTTGAACTCGCTTGTTTCTATAAATATCTCTGTCGCAGCGAACTGAATTATAGCCGCTCATCAACGTAAACAAGTGTGCTTCGGCACTCAGGCTAATTGTTTTTAGACAGATTTTTTTCGCTCTGCACCAAAGACGTTCCTTTTTCGAAGAGTCAATGCGGACGGATTGTTTTCAGAATCAAATATTATGGTGGCTAGCATTGTATTATTTGTAGTTGCATGAGCTTAATTCTAATAATGTAGAAATATTAAATAAATTATGCATTCTCAAACAAAAATAGACAGCAATTTACAACGACTAATCGAACGAGATGTCAACTTATAACAGAAAAATGAGCAATCCCCCTCACTCCACATAAAATTCGTCACGAGTACTCGAGTTTTTACTTTCTCGTATACGTAGTATAGAAAAAGTATATCGTCATATCAGATATTAATAAAAATTAACGTCATATCAGATATTAATCGCCAAAAAACTCATAAAGGATGACACGATGGATTCAGTAAGTATACTAAATTCACGCCAAAGCCTAATATTTTGTAACTATTGTACGCCAGTGCCGTGTAGGTTGTTCTTTGGCTTGAAAAGTTTATTAGATAGTATGTGAGAATATTTTGGGAACACAACTCTTTCTAGTTATTTTCATAATTGTTTCTTAGGGCAAAAAGAAAACAAAATATACATTTTGGACACTTTTTTTGTTAACTGAAACCAAAATTTGACTTATACTATTTTAGCTTTAGGTCACAACCAAATTTAATTTATTTAATTGGCGACTTTTTTGAATTATCGCGTTTGCATACCTTCTATAGTACAGACCGACAGATAGTCAACTCCTTGACAGATTTATTTAAACTTTCTTACATATCTACATTTTAAATGCTAAAGCCGAGTATTAATTTTATTCATTCAACTTTGACATTTTATAGTTATCTTGCTTATACTTGGATAATTAGAAAATCAGACATAATGCGAATGCATTTCCTTCAAAATTTAATAGAAATATGTAAATTTGGTATAAAGACTGATCACCAAATCCCATTTGTCTAGTAAAAGGTGTTTTTGAATCATTGCGATTGGCATAATTCCAAAAATGTTTTTTTTTTTTTTGGTTTAGAGACGTGTGAAACATAAAGATACGACACAATCTCTAGCTTGAATTTTTTAGGCGGTTACAATAATTAGTACTTGTTAATTAACGATGAAAGAGCCAAAACCCGCAAAATTTAACTTCAAAACCAAATTGGCATTGCAACCCTATTATTTGTTTTCGCCAATGAAGCCAATCCTTCACCTTTAATTAATAAGTACTCAATAGTTGTATATTTCGCATATGAAACAGTATAAAAACCCATTTAATGAATTAATAATTAATATGAATACTATTCAAGTGCAAAAACCATAGACAATAGTCCAAACGAACATTATGTATATCATTTTTTAATCACTGGGAGTTATTTATTAATTAATTTCCTATTATATTATTCTAATTTAAGAGATAACATATGAATCAATCTGATGCTTGTTATAGTGCACTGACAGCTAATCGGAAATTTTGGCAGCAGGTTGGCAAGGCCGATTTTATTTCGATTGTTCATCAAAAAAAAAAAAAAAAAAAGGAGGGCAGCTTTTTACCTTTCAGAAGACTACATAATCTCTTACCCTGTAACTAAACATAACTTCTAAGTTATTACTTTAAACAGGATATGTTCATTCATCAGGGAGTCAATATAGTATGGATTACCTATGCTGCAATCACATCAGAAAAGACAATGGACTGCCCTCAGATTTTGCAGCAATTGGAAATAAAGAATATTGTCACCCACAGCGTAAAAAGTTGTTGGCTTTTACGTTTGCTAGACAACATCCAAAATAAACCAATTATATCATATGTCTATTCATAGCACAGAATTTGATGGCTATCGCTTTGATAAATGGAAAAAAATTTCTTTAAAAAAATTGATATTTTATACCAAGATTTGCATTACATAATAGATATGGCCGAGTTAACAAGAAACTATACAAAATGACCTTGGGAAGTTCAAATTGAAAGGCGTGAAGCAAATGATGTTTCTTGAATGAAGCAAATAATATCTTTTCTTCTTTTTAATTTCAAGAATGACATTTTTTTTCCAGACATCTGAATATGCTTTAAACAGCATGCAGAGGAATCGGTACCATAAATACGATGTCAGAGACAGACCGAAAGCTTGGCGAGGGGGAGAGAAACACGGTAGAGAACTATCTTCACACAGCAGAGAAACCGAAGAAGACTGCAACGATTTTGAAACTTATTCCTATGTATATAAAAGCCAAAGTTACTTGAGATCCCCGTACGGAGACACGCGCTCAAGATTGAAATCGCCGTCAAAACGGTACTCTCCTGAAAGATCAGTTACTCAAAAAAGGTACCATGAGGTAAGGAGCATACATTAATTTTTACTTTCTGGTATAGAGAGATAGAGAAAGTATAATAATCTTGAAACATTCGAACTCGATATTTTAGTGAATATCCCTTTTTTGGATCACCCTGAGTTCAAAAAATACATTTTTGGAAAATGTTTGTTTGTCTGTCTGTCTGTGACAAAGATAATTCAGAAAACGTCTTAATCTAGATCGGAGGAAATTTGATATTCTATTTTTATACCAAACTTGTAGATTTCTATCAAATTTTGAACAAAATCCGCTCAGACGAAGTATGTCCTCCCGGTTTCTCGAATATAATTTAACACGATAACTATTAAATGAAAAGCACTTGGTAAATAAAATTCGGTGCACAGAATCAACATCTATAGTCTATTCATCTATCGCATTTTGAGCCAAACGCAGCGAGGGAATAACCGTCTGTCAGCCTGTAATTTCAGAACATATAAACGTGATAAATCAAAGACGCAGTGAATTAAATATATCGAATTTGATCTGGAATTTTGTGACTACAGTTACAGTTCTGTGTCAAATTTATGCTTCAATCAGTAGGAAAAAACGCGTCTAAAGTACAAATTCGATTTTCAGTTTCTATTAACCGCATGACAGTGATTAATCACCAAAATAATCTCCAAGAATGATGCGATAGATTCTGTAAAAAATAGTATATTCACGCCAAATGTTAATATTTCATAACTATTGTATGCCAATGCCATGCAAGGCGTTGTCTGGGACAACACCTTTGTTAGAGAATGTGCGAGAAAATTTTGGAGAGACCAATCCGACTGGTTTCAAATCCACTCTTTCCTTAAGAGAAATACTTATCAATTTCTTTCTTAAACAAATTTTTTCCGTTTCCTTTAATCATGAATTTGGTCTCTTGGAGCATTGGCGGTTTGAAGATGGGCTTCATGATTTCTGAAAAGAGATCATATAAATACGAGGAAGTTACACCAGCTTAAAAATCTATTTCCTTACTGTCCTTGATTTTAATGTCTCATGAATTCTCATAGTTTAATGCTGTATTCATCGCAATGTAATTTCATATTGTTTTAGTGCCATTAAATTCTATCTACCATTCAGTTTTTAAAAAAATATCTGAAAAATTTACACATTTTAATTAAGGAATATATAAATAAAAATATTTAAATGTCGATACATAACTGCCAGTTTTATATAACCATTGCTTGTATCTATATTAATATTCATTTCTTAAATACGGTGATTTCCTCAGATTTTTTTTTCGTTTGTAGTCAAGGCAGTCAAATCAAAGAGACCGCCATCGAGACAGAGCTTTACTAAATTTAGCTGCAACGAAGATTCAAGCTGCTTTTAGAGGTTATATGACGAGAAAGGAATTTTGGCGTCAAAGGGTATTATGTTTTTTTTTTTTTCTTTTTTTGCTGCTATCCTCAATTTATAAGAATTATTTCCCTTTCTCTTGACATACTTTTATACAAAGGATACTATTTTCTGGAGAAAAAAAAAGCGTCAAATATTGACGATGTAAAATATTTACAATTGAAATGAATTTTAAGTTGGATTATTGGATTAAAATTACAAGAATTAAAGATAACTATATAAATGTGAAATATAAAAATAAAGATTTATTGAATATTAATTTCATTATATTTAATTTTTTGTCTGCTGTAATCAGTATATTGAACAACCGGAAACTGATTGCAATTAAATATTATTTCACATCTTTCCTGCAGGAACGGTATCGAGGATTACAAAGTCAAGCCCATTCTGCTCATTATAGGCAAGATGAATACAGTCTTCCCAGTATGACATCTATCGTAGATAATAGTAGTGTTTCAGCTTTGGCTGCAAACGCTGACCCAAATTTGGGTCTAACCACACCACTAACGCCCACTGATAGCTCGCAGAGGTGAGATATTTTATTCTATCTTTTTTTTTTTTTTTTCGTCCCTTATAGCTTTATGGAAAAATAATATTTATCGATTTTTAATTTTGGTGTCAATATACAGAATATTTTTTTCATTATTATATCTACTGAAATTTTCCTTTTCTTATCCAATATGCAACATCATTTATATAGTTTATTTAGATTATTCATTAGATTAGTTAGTTATTTTTAGATTATGAAATTATATTAGGAAAAAGCTATGGTCGTAGAAGAAATGCTCATCTCTACTAATAATAAATGAAAACGTATGTGTGTTGACGCTCTACAGGCCAGAAAACTTGATATAGACCTATCAAATTTGATACAAATATATTTTGGAAATGTACAGTTCTGAATGATATTTTTGTAATTTTAATTAATTAAAAATTGAGCGAAGTTTTGTTGTTTTTCCGAGATAACTTCTAAATATTATACCACAAAAATTATTTTACATCGTTTTAAAATTTAAGAAATTATATTTTATTAATACCTATTTATATATCGCATAAATTTTTTAGGAATTTTGATATTATTTTTTAAAAAATTTCCATGCATAATTTTTAACAAAATATTTCTTTGTTTTGGTAAGATTCAAACTATTCTAATTGCTTCTTCAAATATTTAATCGTATGATTAAACATGTGATGAAAACTGAAGAATTTTAACCATCAATATTTAATCGCATGAATAAATATTGATTTTTGAAAGCTGAAGGAATATTTTGTTCATTATTTTGGCAAGTTGATGTAGAATAAGAGATTAAAAGTTATAACAAAGCAAAAGACAGCGTAAAATCAAAAGATAGATTACTTGGAGCAATTTATTGGCATTATTAAATGACTATATTAAGAAAGTTCATGTGCATAATAAATACAACTTTTAAGAATACTAAAATAACAGAACTAAAATGTCTGTCTTATGTCTTCAAAATTCTTTTTCAAGGTAATCATGAACATATTAAAATTTATGGCTAAGAAATTTAATTAAAATTCAGCATAATCAATATTCCCCTCGAGGCCGCCAAATAAAATAATCAGTAAAGTGATAACAAGTAATAAAATTATTATCTGAAGTCATTTCAAAATGATCGCAGTATCTTTAGCAGTGAATCATCGAAATTGGCATTATTATCTATAATAATATATATAATGAATGACAATGATACATAATGAAATAAACTGAATTTCAAAAATGTGAAATATCACATATTTAACGCTAAATATCTTTCCTCATACCACAACAATAAATGGATCAGAAGTACTGAAATGCATCCGATTCATCAATATCAAATTACCGACATAATTGCATCACATTGTATGCATCACATCACATCATCAGATATGAAGGTGTGAATATCTCTATTTTAGACCATATCGAGGAAAATTGATTTACAACAGACGGCGCTTGCTCGTATTGGACGTTGATCTGTATTAAATAATGGAATTCGAAGCTTCATAACTCGATCAGTTTTAAGCGAAGAAAAGTGGGACTGAGAATCAGGGAGTCTGGGTAAAAGTTTATACATCATAAAATTTTCAAAACTACAGTTATTGGAATTCTTTATGTGACACTTAGACCACTTTCCTAATTGAAAATATACTCTTTTTATCTAACGATTTTGATATTAGCGATTGAGTCGCGATTGAATTGGACACCTTTTATAATATATCTAAGCCCTCAAGTTAGTTTTAAACTGAATGAAAACTTTAATTTCAAAATGAAGATGATACATTTTGAAATAAAATAATATGTTATTAATTTAATGCTCATTAAAATAGAATGTAATTTCTCTTAATGTTTGTTAACGTATCGCATTCATTCATAGATACAAAAAGGATAAATGAAAAAAATAACAGATTTAGTTTATTTTAGTAACATATTTATTCCATGTATCTTTAATCTCAATTTCATTCATCTTTTTTCAGAAATCACATATTAAGAGACCTTAAATCTAAACTGACTTTTTCGGATGAAATGCCAACTGCTAGTCAACTACAATCAGAACACTCTCCAACTATAATTATTCTTGGTGGAATAAATCCCCACAAAGCTGGAGATTATTTTCTAGGTAAAATTTGGGATCTAATTTCTATCAAACATCTTAAGGATATTATAAGATAAAAATGTAGTATTGTGTAAGTAATAATGATTTTTATTTTAGAAAGGGGGTTGTATTTCTTACGGTATTATTGCATTTATTTTATTTTACATCAAAATTTGTTAAATATTTCTAAAACATTTCTCATAATTATATTTTTAACTTATATCAGTGTATTTAAAAAATGTGAATTATATAATACTAAATAGTAGAACGTTGCCTTGATTTTCATATTCAGAAAATTTGGCGCAGCTTAGCCAAATGTGGCTCTTGCGCCGAAACAATTCACAAATCAAATCAAATATTCTAAAAATTTGGCCTAATTGTAATATAAATTTTATTTGAAATAAATGTGTGATTAATTGACTTACCTTTGCTTCTAAAAATATATTATTATGAAGGCATAAATTTATACCATATGTTCTGGCGATATGCAAACCATAGATATAAATTACTATTTACATCGTTTTCAGCTTGAATCCAAGTAAAATGTAATCGATTAAAATTATCTGTTTAAAAAATTGGTGAGAAAGTAATGAAAATAATCTACAAGAAAAACAATATACACAATTAAAAAAAAAGAAATAGAAGGGGCTAATTTGAAGTTATTGCTTGAAATAATAGTCAAATAGATTTGGCATTTGTTTTGATCATAAGAAGGGGGGGGGGAGATGATACAGTGAAAAACATTCGAAAATAAATTAGAAATCAAACTATAAGGTATGACATCATAAAAAAATATTGGTCAACCGTCTCTAAAATATTTTATTAGCTAGAATATTTCTGTTCTACAGTGAAATTTTCCCTTCTCTGTCAACTGTACGAGGTATTGTAACTTTTGTTTTGATGTAATAAGACATTGTAATTTGTTTTGCCTTATCCAGTTGAAATTCAGATGCATAAATTCGTGAAATTTTAGAATATATGCATATGATTATAGTTATGAATGTTTAGAATGTAGTATGCTAATAAACAAAAAACTTTTTGCAGGATCATCTATGTTTGTTTACAACGTTCAAAAAGATCGGTGGTTATTCGCAGGAACGATGCCAGAACCTCGAAATTATCACGGAGCTGCTTTTTTAAATGGAAAAATTTATATTACTGGTAACCTCTTTTTCGCTTGATTTCCTTTCTGATGATTAGCGAAATCACATCGTTCGCAATTTTTATGAAGTATCACTTAAAAATATAATCTTTTTAAAAAGTTCATTGGATATCTTTCAATTTTTAATATTTCTTCACTGTTTAGCTTGTAAATTTTTTTTTTCAAAAAAGTTCTACAGATTATTACTATACATTTTCTTTAATATGAATTAAATTTAAATGGAATTCTCGTAAATTTAATCTTCAGAAATTCAGTCTGTAGAGTAATATAATAAAAGAATTAAAAAACACATAAAAGTAAAGAAATCGCATCTATATAGATTTTGCTTAAATTTTAAGGTTAAATATTATTAATTAGGAAAGTTGTTAATATTTTTATATTTTTATTGCAGAAATTTGAATCAAAATCATACATCTTATGCCAAAACGGCAACGGACATATAACTGCTTAAAAATGTTTCGAATGCTATTATATATTTTAAGTTTTAAAATATGAAATAGTTTTGCGAAATTAAACATAGATTTAATATTGCCGTTTCTTGATGAATCATCTCCCATTTTATTTTTCCTAAATTTTTTTTTTCGATCTAATTACTTTTCTCAGTCATTTAGCAAGAATTTTTCACGAGTTAACTTTTGTTGTTGCCTATGAAGCCTTAAATAAACTAAATACATTAAGAAACGGCAGCCTTACTTAGACTATGAAGCCTTAAGTAAACTAAATACATTATGTATGAAAGATGCATTTCATGTTAGGTGGTTACAGTCCTCTGCATGTTCACCACGGGCAAATGGCATCAACTCAAACTACGTTCCAACTAACAGTCCGGTCTAAGCGATGGAGACGGAGAGCGGATATGCACCAAGCTAGAGCATGCCACGGAACATGCGTTATTGAAGAGAACATCATGGTTTTGGGCGGCAGAGACAGCTCAGGGAAGTATGTCTTAAAATCGCACTTATACTTTTTTTTTTCATGAAATCTTTCAAAACTGAAGAGCATGAAGCGTCCATTTAAGCAAAGTACAACGATTAATCGAAACGCCGGAATATTTTTGAGAAATTTCCGTCTTCTTATTATTATTGAAATTGTTTGAGGGAATAATCGCGAAGTGTATATTATTCATTAGAAGGATTCACCTTGAAGAAAAGAAATGCCAAACCTATTTCCTAGCGCAATTCCTCCAATAATCATATGCGAAGTAAAAGCCTAATTTGTATTTAATTCCCTTAGCAATATGACTTTTCATTAAGAGAGTCTTCTTTAAAAAAAACATTAAAACCCCATTTATGTATGTAGTATATTTTATAGATGGGTCAAATAATTAATACTACTCAGAAAACCAAGTGAAACTTCCAGAAATTATTTGTGTTATTTCTTTTGATATAGTTAAGGCGACAAAAATGACTGTAATCGCGATAACAGGAAAGAAATAAGTATTTTTAAATGACTTAATTTCACATAGTGTAAACTGATGAAACTGTAATAGATGCAAAATCGTCAAAACTCAAATGAGTCAGTTAAATCTTAATGAGACAATTTAATTATCTATTTAAAAAAAACATGATTTAATTCTTTTATAATCTATATGACAACATTTTTATATTTTAAAATTAAAAAACCAATCTAATAAACCAAATAGAAGAAAAATGGATAAAATCAGCCTTTTGGAAATCAAAAATAATGGTAATAAGATATTAAATATATAATTATATTAAAATTAAAAAAAGTTATATGTTTGAGCAGTTACTGACTTCATGTGTTCATGAAATCAGAACATGAATAAAATTTCATGTGAAAAACACATGAATAAAATTTCATGTGTTTTTAATATGTTTTCCTCTGTATATTATAGTATAAATGCTTTTAAAATTCATTTTCCAATATATTTTCTTCGTTTTTCTAAAATTCTGGCTCATGAAGTAGATGTGTTAGAGCAGTCATTCCTCGATAAGTAATCCCACGAAGGAACTTACTTAAATAATAGCCTGTATATGAGAGTAACTGAATATTATTTTTAATTAAACAAAACTTGCATTTAAAAAGTCATAATTTGCATTTAGCATCAGAAAATGCTAATTTTAAATGCGAAAAAGTACTTTATTTCATTGATGATTGAATAAGGTCTGATAATAGTTACTGTATAAATTAAAGCACATAAATGTATGAAATATCTTAATGTTCTGAAAATCTATAATTTGCTAAATTTATTACTTACTAAAAGAGAAACAAAAAATGTGAAAAACATTACTATTGGAACAATTTATCTTCCATACCTTTCAAGTATGAAAAGAATAATTGAAAATGTATTGCTGCCAATGATCGTAAATATAAAGGTTACAGATTTTTTTTAGCATAGTGCTCTGAAAAAAAAGCGACAATTATTTTGCATCATTGCATTCTATCTATATTTTCCATTGATATGATAGCAGTTGAAAGTACGCATAAATTTATGTTTGACAAGTATCTCAGCTGTTTTCAAAATATATCAACTACTTTCTTGCAAGTATTTTAACTGTTGGTAACTTTTGCAAAATCAACAACCTAAAGAAGGGAAACGCACACTTTTTCATTTGCTTCAAATCGTAAGAATGTTGTTGGCGGTTTTATGTACGGTTTGGCGATTATTAATTTGACACAAAATTTATATTTTATGCCTGTTATATCTGTTAATAGAGAATGCAATAGAGAATGCAAAAAATATCTTCATATCTTATTCATTTTTACCTAGAAGAAAGAAATTTGCCTTAAGATCTCTGAAATCATTTCATTTCCTTTTAATTTTCTTAAAGAATTTTGTCAGCAGTGGAAATTTACTATCCCAAAAGAGATCAGTGGAGCTTGGTGAAACCAATGCCAGAGGCTATTATGGGAATGGCTTGTGCAGTTATGGATGGTTGCGTCTGGGTGATTGGAGGAATCGTTCACGACGGACATTCAACGAGATATTCTGTGTCAAACCGTGTATATACCTTCGATGTTGAGCAACAAAAGTAAGTGATGCTACAGAACTGTTTTAGTTTAACTTAGGAGATCTATTAAAATGATTAAGATCAGTTTTCCACCAAAAGAGAAAAAGTATTTTATGAATTTAAATACACGTACTTTGTAATCTTCCACCAAAAGAGAAAAAATCTTTTATAAATTTAAATACACGTACTTTGTGATTTTTCATAAAAAAATCCATTAAATCCATTTCATTCATAGCTATAGTATTATTTTCCTATTCCTAGTTAAG
Source organism: Argiope aurantia (assembly GCA_026543865.1). Classification (NCBI taxonomy): domain Eukaryota; kingdom Metazoa; phylum Arthropoda; class Arachnida; order Araneae; family Araneidae; genus Argiope; species Argiope aurantia. The sequence continues at coordinate 165,788 of JAPMOR010112482.1, forward strand.
TAGCATGCCATATTATAAGCAATACATTCTTAATAATATGGTAAAAAAATATCAAAAATAAAGTTCGGAATCAGCAAGTTAACAGGAAGTAGTATGGAAGCGGCTTTAAACGTTTTCAAATACTGATAAAATATTAGTTGTGTTTCGAAGCACTTTATTGACAACTAAGTAAGTATATTAAATGAAATTAGCTTATGCATTTAGATTTTATAACGTTTTCGGATGCGTCATGCTATTTTACAAACAGCACTTAACAGAATACTCATTGTGAGGTTTATATACTCATGCTCAAACTTAAATGGTTTTAATTTTTAGTTGGTATCATAAGGTATCTCTTCCTGAGCCCCGAGCTTATGCCTGCGCTGCAAGTCTGAAACGAGAAATCTGGTTGTGGTGTGGAGTTAAAGAAGCATTAAGTGATGATGGCTATTTGACAAGCACCAATACTGTGTTTGTTTTTAATCCTGAAATAGGTAAATGGGAACATCATTCTGCGATTGGAACCGCGAAACATGCCGCAGCTCTAGCGAAATTTGGTAAGAAAAACATTGAAAACTATGTGATATTTTTAAAAAATTGTCTTTAAATATTGCCTTTTTTTTTTCTGTTAGATATGACTTCAAAGTTTTGGTCACCTCTAAAACGTATTCATTCTCCGTATTGGAATAATTTCAATATGATAAACAGCTTAATAAATTTTAATTTATTTGTAGCTTGAATTTTATATTATAAATGAAATATGTAAACTTACTTGTGAGTAAAATAACAAATTCACTTTTATTTCCATAGAAAAATCATGCCAGATGATAATTTCAAATAAAAAGGATAACTTCTCTGAATACAGTTTATATCTGTAATAATGGTAATTGTAATTAAATAATGGTAAATAATATTCTTCTTTCTTAAAAATACTTTTTAAATATTAACATGCTTTACAAGCTCTGTGATTAAGACAACAGTTTTCCAAAAATATAAATTTATTATCAATTATTGTTTAATTAGTCACTTCCACGCTAATTAGATTCGTTTGTTTGAATTTGGTTTTTTTTCTAGTATAAGAATCATTTTTTGTTTAATTCAAACAAAATGGTTTAAGAATGTAGTTCTTAAAATATCGAAATAGTTGGTAAATTTAAAATTAATTTAAAAGAGCATAGTAATTTAATATGAACAAAATGAAGCTCAAATAGAAAACCAAGTTAAAAGGTGCTAATACATATGAAAAAGTGAGTAGACAAAAATATTTCAGTGATATGTCTCACCTACCAAGTCTTTTAGTTTAGAGACAACGAATAAAAATAACAATGATGGTGAGAATTAAATGGCAGATATTCAAACAAAACATGTTTTACACAGAAATGATCATGACATATGGGGTACACTGGTGCTCACTAACTAAATGGAATATTAAACTGGGTGAAGATTTTTATTTTCATCCTATACCATAAAAAATACAAATAAATGCTTACTAATCAATAAAGATGATTTACCTATATCAGTTACTTGTTTTTCACATCTAAAATTCTGGATCGTCTTTCGAAAAAGTGTTGGATAAGTTGATACATTTTTTTTCAATTGTTTTAACTGCATAATTTTTGTCAGGAAGGCGAGTGTATCTACTGGGTGGGATGAGCAACGTCTCTGGATCCAAGGAAGTGCTGATGGAGAATGACTACTACAACAGGGAGAATGACAGATATTCAGAAGGTGCACCTATACCACTTCCAGTCACAGGAGCAGCTGCAACGGCCTTGCCAATTGACTACATTGCTACAAGTGATCCGAAATGGGTATGGGTTTTAATAGTTTGTAGAGTATTCAACACTTATTTTCACACTTAGATTGAAAACTTTAGTTTTGTGGAATAAAATATGTATATAAAAGCATGAAATAAAAATGGAATTTTGAACTCGTTAATGTAGTAGATGTTATAATCGCTATATCAATGAGGGAAACGCAACAAAGTACATTATGCTGAAACATACAGCATTAAAATTTGAGATAATGGCTCGTAACAATTAGCAAAAAAAATTTAATTATGTAGAAAGGTAGCATTCTATTCAAACTTGTATAACAAAACATCAAGAATTCCGTGAAAGTACTTTATCAGATTAGTATAGTGTGCAGTGTGCAGGATACTTTGTAAACTAGGTCCTAAGGGAGATGTTTTGCCTACTGAATGGTTTCTCGCATATGAAGAGTTCTGTTGAAGCCCTCATTTCTGAGGCAAGACAGCTTACATGTAATAAAAACATGTAAACAAAACACGTAACTATTGTTATTATGAAGCTTTGTAGGAGGAATGGACTGATAGCTACCAGTTCTTGGATCGTATTATTCAGCAATTACATGAAGCAACCAGAATCAACTGCCATGGTTTATTACGGATAAGTGTCTTTGTAAAGATGTCTTTTTATCCTGTAGTGCAAAAGATGCATACTGATGACAGGCCGATGCAATTTGATTGACGTTGTTAGTATAGAAATTGTACATATTAAAAATGATATTACATCGTTTTCACGGATGAGAATCATTTTAAAATCATAAATGTAAGGTCCAGACGGGGACCAGATATCTTTGCACAATCATCCATGAATGAGAGAGTTTGGAAATTCATGTGTGGGACTTTATGCTGCATAGGAAATCTAAGCGTTACATTTTTTATAGACATATTGACATCGGCTTTTGCTAATACGTTATCATCTTCTAGATCATTCCAGAAAAATTTATAATTTCATTTTAGGGGTGAGAATGCCAGACCAAAACAAACTCATGCTGTAGATGAAGGAAGGTAAGGATATGGTTCAAATAGATTGGGCAGAATAGTTTTCTCTTATATAAATCCCGTCGATCATTTATCGAATAATACGAAAAGGTCCCTTTGAGTTTTAGTTAGACTGCGGCTCAGTTCGACAGACGAGTGGGAATTTGATATTGGAGAACTTTTTTCATTTCTTTAATAACTATTATTTAAAAATTTTCTTTCTTCAGAAAAGACCTGCTTCGCATGTGAAATCAATCTAGTAGAGATTGTTTTCAATCAATAATATGTCCAGAAAAGATCAGATAGCTAATGAAACTAATCGATACAAACATCTTTCCAGCAACGATTTCTCTTGATAATGAGAATTAGCTAATCTTTCCAGTATATTTATCAGGTCCTTAGAGCATCCGTAATCTTCATTTCGGTTATAGCCGGTTTTTATACAATCTTCATATAAGTAATTTAACACCCAACGGAGGATAAGATACAGAGAAAAAAATATTGAATTCCTAAGTTTGGATGAAAAGTCTCGTCTTTTAGATTTTGTACAAATTTTTTTTTAATTATATAGAAATTTTTATGAATATGAACATGTCGAAAGGCAAAGATTAATTTACAGTTTTATGCAGTGACATTTATGCAGTTTCATTATTATAATACTTTCATAATAACGAATTTTATAAAAAAAATCTATACTTTTTTGAATTGTAGAAAAGCATTATAAATTCATAAAACTTTTACATCTGACTTTTCTTTACAAATTTTTATAAGAATAATTAAATTCTGAAATTTTTACACAATTTTTCAACGTAAAATTTATGCATTTTTTTTCAGCAAGTCTTCTTTTTTCCTACTAAAATTCAATTCATTTTCAGAATGTCGATAATTTAAATGATTCAGTACTGAATGAAGCAGCCACGAAAATACAGTCTGCTTACCGTGGCTATCGGGCAAGAAGTTTAATCTCTACTAACAAATTTCCCGTGAGTATGTCCGCTACTTTCATTGAATTCGATTATATATACTTCATTAATCACGTTTTTGATACGTCAGTTTCGTTTGTAATCATATAATGTATCATTATAAAGTATTTTTCCAAGTTTTAAGGTTCCTTTCATTTATGAAGAGATACCAAATATATACTACGAATAACCAGTTGAGCAAATACAGTTTGTTTTGTAATTTCATAATAAAATATTTCTTCAGTTCTGTGATTTTAACTGTAAACCCAACATACAAATCAAATGATTGTTCTTCTTAGACAGTTTCAGTATGGTGAAGCGTTGGTATATTTACAGAGCAATTTTTGTTTTGCATGAAGAGATTTCAAAAATGTGGCCGGTATCACCAAGTGTTTTGAAAAGTAAATTATAGGTTATGAGATTAATTTATCATTTCAAAATTATACTTACTAGTCTTATGACTAAATTTTTTATATAATGCCTTTTATATTTAAAAAATATCCTTTATTATTAAAAAAAGTACTAGCAATATATTTGTTATACTGAGATATGGATAAATATAGTGGATTGATAAGATAGAATGAGAAAATCTTGAAAAGCATAAATATTTACAGAGAGAAATTAACTACACAAAAAATTTACAGATGTATAAAAAAATGATGATGATGAAAAAATTGATAATACGAATAATTTAATCAAAAAGCATGTTATATCTATTATATTTATATTAGAATATGTTGAATAGACTAAAGTGGAAAACACTCGGAGCAGAAAAATTTCAAAAACTAAGATGATTCTTCTTATCGGAAAATAATTTATTCCCGAATATTCTACTTGTGCCAAAATAAACTTACTAGATTATAAATGCATCAGTAATTTCTTGAAAACGTTATTTATCGCTGTTCATCTGCATATTTATTATTTCTTTTCTTGCATTCTTATCTCTCTTTTTTCTTTTTTACCTTTTTTTTTTCTTACAATATGTTTAATGTTTTAGATTCACTCTTCCAATTCAGACGATTTACAAAAATTACGATGCTACCATCTCTCCGAATCCCCTCATGACAAATGGAAATTATTTCAAAGAGTTCAAATTGATGTGAGTAATGTTATTTCAACCCCACTGTTGCAAAAATACAACAATTAAGATATATTTTTATACCTTGTATAATATTTAATTATATCAGAAGTATTTTTTTTAAAAATCGAGTGATTGCAACTGCCATAAATCTATTGAATCATTCTAGAAACAAAAATATAAATTGAAACTGATATTTATTTGATATAATTAGATTTTCTAAGACCTCCCCTCTCTTTTAGTAAACTGCGAATATCGAGATGGAATGTTTAAACAAGTTGATCATGCAATATCGACAACATTAGTTAGTCTTTAACCAGGACCCGACTTAGCCTAATTGGGGCCCGGGCAAAAACTTCTTTGGGGCCCCCCTTTGCTTCAATATTTCAGTAATGAAGAACCAAATTTTATGGAAGTATTTGAATTTTTCACTTCATTATAGATATATAACAAGAAAATTGACTAGAACCTAAAATAATTATATAGTAAAAAAAAAAAAAAAGTTCATTAAAGAAGGAAACGTAAAATAAACTTTCTATTCGATTTGGGGCCCCCTCTGATGTGGGGGCCCGGGGCAACTGCCCCATATGCCCCTGCCTTAGTCAGACTCTGTCTTTAACATTAGTTGGTTAATTAATGTAGTTGTTAAGTCAGTGTTTCAATTATTAAATCAGTATAATATTATAAGAAAAGAGAGAAAATTTAATTCAGTATGAAAAATTCCTTTTTTTTAAAGCTATGTTATATTGTATTCTACTATTTGTTGAAAACAACTATTTTTAATTAAACAATTAGACTTTTTTTCTGTTTCTATAAAGTTAGCTGAAAAAGAAAGTTTTGCTTCATATTAATTGGATCAATGTATACCAAATAACTATTAAATACTGTTAAAAAAGTTAATATTTTGCATCATTAACTGAACAGAAATTTAAGATTAGAAAAACAAAGAGGATCAAAAAGATAATATGCATTCCTTTTAAAAATTAATTAAATCTTAATCTTGAACATTAAATTACGAAACAGAAAATGTGATAAAAACCATTTTCGTTTTTTGAAATATTTTTTGAAGTAGTAGAGATATTTTGAAGATTTGAATTATGGCAAAATTACTATTACATACTTTCTAATAGTTTGTAAAAGATAAATAATAATTTAGCTGCAATCAGTTCAGGTAAATAATTTTTTTAAAAATTTATATTTAGAAAAAAAAATATCACATAATTCTTTTGAACAATTAAATACCATTCCATACATATTTAAAATCTACTTCTCTGGGGATTTGTTTTGACCCCAGATGTGTCCCTCTAAATTATTTTCTGTTGCTAAATTCTATACCCCCCCCCCCCCGAGTTAAAACTCATCTAAAAAAATATTTATTTCAGTAAAAAATAATGCTTCATCTAAAGTTAAATTTCAAATGAGGAATTCTTTTACAATTCAATCATATCGCTGTTTACATAAATTTAAAATGGTAACATTTCGTATGCAAGTTTCAATTCTAAAGAATCATAAATTTATTTGATACAGAAGAAAATATAAATAAATACATTCTCTCTTATTTTATAAGAATATTTAATTTTCTAGGATTGGCCACCAATGCCCGATCCCAAAAACTTGCCATCTGAATTGGATGTTCGATTGGGAACTCTTCCAAAGGGTTACACGGTTACAGCTGCAAATTCTAGCGGTAGAACTAAAGTCAGGCGATACGTACCACTACCAGAACATGTCGATCCAAACTTAGGAATGTGTGGACATATCTGTAATGTCTATAAAAAAACAAAGTAAGTTATTTTCTTTAGGTAGCTATTAAAGCTAATAAACTCAGTTGCATTAAATTAAATAGAATAAGTGAATTCCTTTCCTTATCTTTCTTATTACTAACATTTTCAGAAAAATCTTAGGACTCCGTAAAGTGGAACATTTACCATCCTTTGCCAGAGATATGCTGACTGTCACAACTTTGCAGGACGATTCTTTGCCTGTTGTTCTTGTGATGGGAGGCTTACAACCGAAAGAACCAGTCAACTTATCTTACGGTAAATTAAAAGTTCCATATTTTGAAATTTGCTGAGCACATCCCATAAATATTCACAGATTGCTTTATCTTATGCAGGTAAACTTATCATGAGATACAGTCCCCTGAAAGATAGGTGGGAATACTTTGGCGTCTTACCAGAGCCAAGAAATTACCATGCTGCTGTATATTATCGAGAAAATATTTATGTTACAGGTAAGTTTCTGATGGTATTTTTTATGTCTTCGGGAACTAAATATTCCTTGGTAGAGATGGTATTTTATTAAAAAAATTGGAATAGTTTGAAATGATTTATAAAATTATTAATTTCAAAAGCTACACACAATTTAAATTATCGTTTTTGATGCTTGAAATTACGTTCTAGGCGGATGCGATCCAGATAAACGAAACAGTGGGGAGATGGTCGCAACAAATACCACTTACGTCTTGAATATTCATTCCAGCGAATGGTTACAAAAGTCTGAAATGCAGTGTACCAGATCACATCATAGTCTAGTTGCCTTTCAAGGAAAACTATTTGCAATTGGCGGTAGGGATCACAATGGCAGGTGGGTTGTTAAACTATATAAACTTTTACAATTAAAATGTATAACTTTCAAGCTTTAACTTGATTATTACATAAAAAATAAAAATTTTATGTCCTTTGAGTGTCATTGTAAAATTAATACTTGAATCCACCTAAAAGAAATTTGTTGATATCTGTGTTTGTTGTATCCGTTTTTCTTATATTGTGCATCCGAATTTCTTACTCAGCCATTTGCTAAATGACTTTTTTCACCTCATTTCATAACACAAAATATAATATTTCTTTTAACACTTCATATGCAATTACTGGATGTTCGATTTTTCATTTGTCTTTCCGGTCAACATCAATTCTATACCTGTTTTCCATTTAATACTAAGCTTACAGCTTAACTATGACTAGTTGCCATTTTTTCCATATTGATTGTCTGATAAAGAAAAGTTGTTGTTGTTTTTTAATTTCTGTCTTATAAATTATTATTAAAATAAATGAAACAATGTTCAGAATAGCGGATGCATATTTATATTTCTTTTTAATCTAAAATCAGAAACAATTCCATATTAAGGATATATTATGAAAATATCTCTAAAGAAATACAACATTTCAATAACACTAAAAATGTTTTTAGATGGATTCAAGTATTAAAAATATTTATTAAAATTATTTAACTTAAAAATTAATTCTATTGAAAAGTTTTATTTTTTATCATTCAATAATATCTTTCATGATTTCTGTAACTACACTTTACTAATAAATCTACATAAATAAATTGAAATTAAAAAAAATGATTCCTAAGCAGTGGAAGCTCTCAAATTACTCACTATATTTTCTTCTTATTTTGATCACAAATGCTTAAAAGAATAGAAAAGATTTAAGTGAGAGATTTTGGACTATTAATTAAATATTTGCTTTTTTATCAATTGAAAACTATGTTTTCATATATATATAATAGTTTTTCATTTATGCTATCATTTATATTGAATGAAAATATAATAGATATTTTAAATAGTATTTATAATACTTTTTATTTATTTACCTGCGAGTCGCCGTTAATATTGTTTCAACAAATTTTGGATCATTCTTAAAATATTTACAACTAATGGGAAAAGACAGCTTTTAGCGTTTTTATTTTAAAAATCGTTTGGTTGTAAAAGTTTTTCAACGAGCTAAAATATTTAAAAACCGTTTGGTGCAACTTAATTTGCACTTTATTTAAAAAATAAAATTGAAGACCATAAGCTGATTTAGTGTCTTATAATATTTTATGTTCAAATTTTTTTAAATTAAAATGTAATGCTTACATCTATTTTTATCGAATCTATTTATAAAAATAAAAAAGAAGAAAGAAAAAAAAAAGACTTGCATTCTTCTTCTCGCCGATTCAAACGTGCTTTTGCTTTCTTATATTTAAAGTTTTCATTGCGTTACTGTAAATAGATTATTTGATATGTGCTAACTGCAACTGTTATTACTTTAAAAATGCTTCAATTCTTGCAAAAAACAACGGCAAACAGTTAAGGAAATAGTTAATTTTTAATAATAAAAAAAACATATGAATATTTCACTATAAACAACGTCGGATATATCAGCTATTGTGAAATATACATAAATCGGCTTTTTCATTTTTACATTAATTTTTAGTTATATTGGTCGATTATTTCATTTTTTTCTTTTTATTTATTTATTTATATATTTTTGGTGAAGCGTGTGCTTTTTTAACTGGTTTTAATAAGTTAATTTTTCCCCCTATCTTTCTTTCTTTTTTTTCGGGTCTCTGCGATTTTGCTTTTTATTTTTCCCTTCATAGCTAGTCAAAATTAATAATTCTGATAGTTTATGCAGATTAATTATTTGTTGTAAATTATTTTAGCAACCGTAATCACGAAATAATTAAATATATACTTAGAACAGAACTTTTATTTTCTCTATCATCTTTCACAGTCATAAGTTGATTTATCTAAATATGTTTATCATTTTATGAACTTTCAAACCACATTTTGCAGATTAGTTGCATCTATCGAAGCTTATGACATTGAAAATGATAAATGGACTTTAAAAAGAGCTATGGCACAGCCTCGTATGGGCATGGCATGCGCAGTATATCAGGACAGCATCTGGTGCATAGGAGGCATTGGACTATCCGACGATTCAGAGGCACTTTCGTATCCAGTTTTGTCAAGCGTCCTTTCCTATGACGTGGCAAAAGACTCGTAATTCTTTTTCATTATATTTTTCCAAATTATGCTGTTTAAAAGTGAGAATTCTTGAAGATTAACCTCCGAGATGCATCTTGTGAAAGTGCAGGGTAATAGAAATTATTAAAAATAATGATATTAGGTCTAGTCTAGCGTAGATTTCCAAGTAATCTTGCTACATATTTAAAAATAATTTTCATGAAAACTTTCACTGTAATATTGCTGTACTTCGCCATTTTCAATTATTGTTTGCTGCAATGAGGAAAATTGAAATTTTGTATTCAAATGTTAATTTTTACATGTTATGATTATATCTATTTAGCACAGAATGTTTTATTCATTAAAGATAATTCAATAATGTTAAAAATTATTTTAAAATCAGTTTTGCAATTTTACGAAGTTTTAAAGAGAGGTTTCAAATATTTTAAATATTAAAATATAAGTAATGATTACATATTTTATTCATTATGACCATTTTATACATTATGACCAATAAATTAGACAAATTTTGATTAAATTATTTTAAACTGTTTATAATTCAGAAGGAGTATTTTACTCTTTATTAATTAAATAGGCAAGTAAGTTATCTTTATTTCTAATTGCCTTTTCTTTATTTTGTCAAAAAGAAATATTTAAATATATTTTTAAATGTATTGAATTAAATGTTGTACGACAATTTTGTGCCTTCTGTTTTTCAAATTGTTTCCATGAACCAAATTATTAAATATTATGCTGTTTCTTATTTTTATTTTAATATTTTTAACATCTCAATATTTTTATTAAAAAAAACATCCTATAATACATATATTTGTGTTTTCTGTATAAAAATAGTATGTAGAGCGTACACAAGGGCAGTAGCACACAATCTGCAAATCGCTGTTAAATAAACATAATAGCACAAAGATCTCAGAAAAATCACTGGAGTTCAATACTCCAAAAAGAGACTTCTCTCAATTACTGACTTCTTTTGACTCGTCTTTGCTTTTTGAGCCGCCATAACAGAGTATAAAATGTTCTAGAAGAAATTTCGGGACTCGAGTCCTAATGGAGAAATCATCAAGATTCTCAAATATTTGGGATATTTCATTTTTGTCGCCAGACCCAACATCTATTATAAAACTTTCTTCCTAATTGCAAAACTAATTGCACAGAGAAGCAATATTACATATTCGTAAGAGCATGAATTTTGTCTACTTTTAGATGGCTCTCCCGTCCACCTCTACGATGTCCGAGAGCATATGCGTCGTGCGTTGTCGTCAATAACACCATGTGGCTTCTGGGTGGCGCTTCGAAAGATCGTGCCAACAATGCCTTGATCAGCATGGCATCCGTCGACAAGTACTACCCTGAGGAAGCTCAGTGGATGAGAAGAACACTACTGAACATTCCACGTCACTCTGCAGCTGTTGTTGCTGTTGGTAAGGAAATGCTACAATCGTTTTAGCCAATAGACTCAATACATGAGTCGCTAGCCAGTCTAATTTGTCAACCCTTCCGTGCCTTCTTTGCAAGATTAAAAATGAGATATTCATAGCACAGCATTAGCAAACGAGCATTTAGATAGCATGATCAGTTACGCTTATCACGCGGCTGTGACGTCATGTGAATAGACTTCAATTCTACAGCTCATCGACTCACATAGTAATAAATTTTCAGAATGACAGAAAGAGGACTGTAGTTATATCATGCAACCAGATTGCAAAGCTCCTTTATCATCTATATTTTTAAAATAATTAGGAAAACAATGGAAGCTGTCGCCAATTCCAACCATTGCACCTGCTATGCCAATTTTTATTCTATTTGAAAATTCATTATCTCTAGATATGTGCTCAATATCCTATTCTAAATTATAATCGGTTATAATATTCTACAATTGTAATAGGTTATCATTTGTTTAAAGTTTTGCTTGAAATATAAAAGGAGTAAAATTTGTTATATGTGTCGATTTTTCCACTCATCTTCATATTTATTATTAAAGAAAAAAATATCTACTTTAATTTAAAACAAAGCTAAAAGATATGCTTCATTTTTCATTTCTGTTTTAGATATTTTTATTTCCTCGTACACGAAGTATAGAGGATGTATTGCAATCGTCAAAAAATTCAAACTCGAGATTTTGACGAATTTCCACACTTCAGACATCTCTGAGTTCGAAAAAACACTTCATTACTTGTCTGTGAAAACAAACTCAAAAAAGCTTTGAGCTAGACAGATTAAATTTGATATATGAAACTACGACCGAAATTGTAAATTTCTAATAAAATTGTAGCAAAATCCTTTCAAAGGAAGCTTATCTGTTCGAGTAGAATGAATTTGATATCTACAAAACGCAAAGAACTTGGTAGATAGAATATGATACATAGCTTGAGCATCTAAAATATAGATATTTATCAAACTTTGAACCAAATCCGTGAAACGGTTGGCCGTCTATCGGTTTGTACTTTCGTATGATATAAACGTAATAACATGAATCAATGAAATTCGGTGCGTTACCTTGCGACTATACTTGCAGTTTCGTGCCAAATTTTAATGTCAATCGGCCTGAAAAAGGTGTCCAAAATATATATTCCTGTGATGGAAAAAATATATAATCCCGCGATGGAAAAATGCTAGTTTTCTCACCAAAGAATATTTCGCAACTATCGGTTCATCAATGCCTTGCGAGATATTCGAGGCTTTACCTTAGTTCCACAATTTTGTGCGGATTAGAGGGGGAAGCAAAATCTTTATTGAAGAATTTGAGAGAAAGTTTCGTGGAGACCACTTCCATTCGTTTTACTTCTGTTACAGTATCCTTTTGTAAAACTGAGTGGTAGACATTAATAGTTTTATTGAGAGATAACTAGTTGCAAAATGACAAGCATTGTTCGGATACTTTTTTTGACGGACTTTATTTTGTTATCTATCACACTTTTATTTGTTTACAGAGAGTTGTGTGTATGTGTTCGGAGGTGTGAGTAGTCAAGAATGGAGTGCAGTAGCCAAAAACGAAATGGTTGTCCTCAACGACATCAGTCTTCATGGTTGCAGTTCCCTTCCGTTACCTCTCACAGGACTAGCAGCAGTGTGCGTCCCACCTGTTTCACCATCCCTTCGAGCAGAAAGTATAGCTATGCTCCTGCATGCACAATTGACTTTTCATTGACAATTATAAAACTCAGGTAGATATTCCAAGAAATACTGTATTACGTTTAATATGCTGGACTGATAAATTAAAACATTTCATTACATTTCCGAAAGTATATTTAAATAAGTTTACCATAAGTACAGAAAATAGAATATAAAATGCATATTCCCATATTTTGGTATTTAATTGTCACAGAAAAAAATATATACATTAATTTCTTTCACACTATTAATTAAATAAGTATTGTGAAAATGTCCGTTATTTATTTTATTATTAATAAATAGTTTTAGAATTATGTTTTTTAAAAAAAGAAAAGAATAACTTTTATTTATTTTAATAGGTTTTCACAATTTTATTTCATTTTAAAATAATTTTTTCAAATCTATTTTAATCAATGAAATATGTAAAAGTGTGACATATGTATTTTCATAGTTTTCATTCAATCAACAATAATAAAATATTTTGAATAAACAAAAAAATGATGTATGCTTTGCAATGGTACAAAACTGAATGTGATAATAATACAAAGATCTTTAAAAAAAAAACTCTGCATTATTCCAAAGCTGCTTTGTCTACTGGTGCAGCTTATAATACAATTATAATTTTTTTTTCACTTTTTCCTGACATTAGATAAAAATTTCCCTAGCAGACGTACTTAATTCTAATGTAATTCAAATCATTTGTTATCAGATTTAAACTCAAAATTTTTAATGTTTGCCAAATTAATATATGTATAAGGGAAGAATACAATGCATTTAGAAATCACATATGTCCGGAAAAGATACCGGATTATAATGAAAGTAAGTAAACGAAAATAATCTTTCTTCCTTTGTTTTTCTTTGTAGTATTAATTTTATAATCGATTTGCTGTAACATTCAAAGGCGAAGTTTTTCTAGCTTAGTATAATAATTAGCATGCGTGGTTACGTTATCATATGACTATTACATAACGTGAATTTTCGCCATTTCAGAATGCTCATATTAAGAATCTTTTATACATAGATGTGAAAATATGGCTAATATTAAGAATCTTTTGTACATCGATGTGAAAATATGGATTAAGCGCTCTTGGGACATCCACTTCCTTCTTCTGAACGTCCAAAATTAGATATTTTTTAATTGATTTTAATTTTCAAATTTTAAATTCTAGGCATTTACTTATTTTGTCTATTTGATAATTTAGTCCTGGAGATGTGTTATCTGTGAAACATACGAAGAAATCAGAAATTTATAAAATATCTTCAGATACATCAGTGGAGCCCGACTGAGTTTACAGCTTAAAATGTAAATTCATCTAAGGAGATATAAAATAGTTCTTTATTAGACTCTATTTATAGATGAACGTTCTCTTTCAAAGCTAGGCGAAGTTATTAGAAATCTTAATTCTGAATTAAGTTTATCGCGCATCAATCGTTCTGCTTGATGAATGACATATATTTCATGCAATGAAACGTAAACGTTTCTCTAACAAAGAATCTACCATTCGTCACCGCAGTGCTTAAAAATTTTTATAATATCCAGTCCAGAGCATAAAAAATAATAAAATAAAATAAAGTGCGATTCGAAGAATAAAAGGCAGTGGTGTAGCGAACAGGGAGGCAAAGGGATATAACGCCCAGGTCATCACTCATAGAAGCAGCAAATAAAGCAAATCATTACTGCCTTTGTTAAACTTTCAAATAATAACTTCATGCCCCGGGTGCCTTTTACTTTTGCTGAACCATTGATGACGATTAGAGTGCGCAATAATCACTTAATGACTAAGACATCAGTTACCTTCGCAAACCAACAGTTAAATGAACAAAAATTCGACTAAATTTGATGCATAGCTAGCAGGCCAAGCTATTTTTATATATGCGTCGACAATTCTACTTTATATGCATGCAATATTTAAAATAACACAGTAAACAATTCACAGCAATAAAAAAAAATTATAATTTCATGCTTTTATAACTATTCAATAATTATCCATTTATTTTCTATTAATTAATGTTTAACTGAGAAATGGCATGTCCATCAGTAATTGTTTGTAGGATTTAATCTTATATATTGTTCAAGAGTTCAGAAAATCGTGAGATATCTTCTGTAAAATCCAACTCACACAGATGATATATCGAACATTTAAGAAATCCATTGTTATTATTATTTCTGGTATTAAAATTCTTAATTTGTAATTTGTGAAAATTTAATCTTGAATTGCGAAAAATTCTCTGTAAAAGCAAAGTTAATTTTCAATAAAATTCTATTTAATTAAAAAATACATAGCTTCTAAACATTTCATCTCTTTATTAGATGATAGAAGGTAAACAGAATATTTTCGTATGACTAACACCCAAATTTGATACGTTTTTCAAGAGAAAATAAATAATTTGTTTGAATCCATAGAACTATCATATTTATCTCGAAAATTTCAGTTTTGTGTGAATAAGCGAGGCAAATTATTCCTGAAAGAGAATGGATATAGTAAGTACTAGGGTTTATACAAAACCCATCTTTTTAAAAAACCGGTTTTCGAATTTTTGTCAAAAAAAATTGACTAGGAAAAAATATTTTATTTAATTTATATAAAATAACAACAAAAAAAACGAAATCAATATCAAAGTATAAAATAAATTAAGGATTACATATACATATTATTTACACAAAATAACGAAAACTAAAACAATAAATTCAAATAATATATATATTATTTTCACTAATTTTAATATATCCTAAGAAAATAATATTTTAAAAAACAAAGTATCCACTGAACGGTGGCTAAGTCTTGTTTTTATTTTTCACACAATATTGCCTGAAATTGAAAAGACTCGTTCTCTAGCTACTGAGCTTGGTTTTATAGTTTTCATGGCATCAAATAACAAATCTAAGTTTTTTCTTTTATTCGTTGCCTCGAATAATGAAAATTTAGTGTCTTTGGATTTGCTAGTTTTTCTTCAGAATCTTCAAGAAACTTATGAATTGATTTGTACATGGCTTCTTTTAAAAAAAGCATTATTTTGATGAGTAGTTTCTTCGATTTGCACTTCATTAGAATCTGTTTCCACATAAGAATTTAGAAATAGTCTAGACAATATCTTTCCAAATAACTTAATAATATCGGTTTTTAAAGCTAAAGAAAGTACACTATTAGATTTCTTCGCTGAACTAGAAATGTTTCGTGGATTTTGCAAATACAGCAAAAGAGCTGCTAATTCTACTCGTCTTCTTTCTTGAATTCATTCTTCTAAAGCATAAAATAATTTCAAACTTATTTCAATGTTTAAATTTGTTAGTTCATTCAACAGAAATTCAAATATACCTTCACTTGTTAATAAATTGGCATCTCGTCGCCTTAAGCTGCTAGACGAATCGGTCCCAGCAGATAAAATTCAAAATATTTGTTTGAAGAAGAGAAATATCCAGGCTTTCAGGAAAACCGGTTTTCAAATGTGACAAATTTACTTAAAAAACCGGTTTTATAAACCTGGTTTGAAAAGCTGTCAGCCCCCAGTAAGTACTTACATGTGCATTCATTGTTTTCCAGTAATTTCATGTTGCCGAGATTTAAAGATTTCAGAAGCATGTCAGTGCAATAAATCAAAAACGGAATAACCTACATAATGAAAATTTAGTATATGATTTTGTGTTTATAATTGTAGTTCCGTGCCGAATTTCGTTTTCAATCGGTTGTCTACAATACGATTTCGGATACTTTCTATTTTCGGATAATTATTGCTAAATATCAGGTTTTAATCGCCCAGGATTACGCTATAGATTCAGTAAAAATGCAAAATTTATTCCAAATATCAATATAACAAAACAATCAAATAACAAAAATTATAATTATTTTACATACTTTTGAAACCTGTTATGAAGTTTCGAAATATATACTAATCTGCTGGGGGGGGGGGGGGAAATTAGACAGAATGTACTGCCTGATAAATAAAATTCTAGATTCCTCAAATGAGGGCATTGGGGGTCATGGGCGAACAGGAAAAATCTGAGTCTGTACAGATTTTAAATATAATAATCTGACATATAGTATCTTTTATAGAATCAGTGCATCATGAATCAATAACAAAAGATGAGACATTGTCGTCAGATTCACCACAATCCAATTTATTGATGTGAATGATCAAATAAAAGTATTAGATAATTTAAATATTAAGTTGCCTGTTATGAATAAAAGTTTATATAAACAACAGACAAAAGCTCTAATATCACATTTTTTATTAAGATAACAACAAGCACAATAACAGTAGGCAAAGTTTTCAACTATGCAACTACATCACAAATACTATTCTTCAAAGAAATAGTCTGGAAAAATTAACAGCATTTTTCAACACAAATAAAGATGTAAAATGTAAAACAGATCTGACAGTAATTAATAGTAAAAAGTTTGTGCTTTGATTCTTTGTTTAAAAACAAATGAACAGTGAAAAAATTAGTGAAAGATGAAATAAGTAAAATACAGAGGTTAAATATAAATAATTCAAAATGTTAAAATAATGCAATCAACCTGCAATCTAAAAGCATTCAGGAAAAAATATTCACACAACCTAAAACAATTAGTGAACAAAATCATACACAATCCCGAAAAGTTAAAAATCCTTAACTTATCACTGGTCTGAGCAATTAAAAATCAAAATTTGCATTTGAAAATTCATTATACAAGATCCTTTTTTTTTAATAAAATGTGATGAATAATATTTTTTTAAGTAATCAAAATTCCGTGCTTTCAACAATTTTTTATAAAAAATAAGACTTAAGTGGTTACTTTTTAGAAATTATTATTTTCCAACAGATCATAATAGAAATGGATTGTTCTCCATTCTGAAAAGAAATGCCCCCCCCCCCCCAAAAAATGTAGCACTGATAGAAACAGAAAACAAAATACAGATGTATTACAGATCGTACCACTCTTTTTCAGGTAAACACAGCTTAAAAAAAGAAAAGAAAAAAACAAAACAAAACGGGGATGGGGGGAGAAGTAAAATAACAAAAATTTAAAAAAAAATTTAGGGCTTTTAAATTTCTGAAATTAGTTACGAGTTGATATATTCAATAGTTATTCACAGATATGCAGTGATAATTAAATCAGTGCATCATTTTAACAAAACAAGAAAGTAACAGTGTGAAATTCTTCATGAAATTTAAGAATTTGAGATTTAGGAATATTACAAATTCCAAACATATTTAATTCGTTAAAGAGATAGAAAATCACCATATAATATGCAAAAATGACATTAAACAGTTAAATATGCTTTTAGATATCTTTAAATGTCAACAGATTTTTAAAACTGTGATAAAACAAATATTTTGTAAAGGAAACAAAAATTAACATATTTCCTAATGAAATATAAATAGCATAAAATAATGATTTTTCATTATTAAATTACTCCAAATGCAGAACAAGCAATAAAGTCCTGATGCAACAGAATAGGATAACAAAAACAGGACAGATTTTGTTTTCAATATATTTGATTTCAACAGAAACAAAGATCATGTTAACTAGTATAGCAAATAAATATACAGATCAAAATCAAAAATTTTAATACAAAACTTTTTGGGACAATTAAAAAAAATCAATAGTCAACCTTATAACTAAGGTTGAAGTGATAGAATCACTATAAAAATCCTGATTTCATTTTAATAATATTTAGTGGTAAAAAAAAAAGAGAAACGATATTTGAAATAAATTGAATATCCACAATACAAAGCTCATTTCAAATAAAATTCTGCAAATTTGCTCATTTTGCAAAATAAATGCTTTCACATTTTAAATGCAATTTATTGAAATTTTAAATTAATAAATGCAACCCTGCAAATTATATGATTAAAAAATTTTAACACAAAAATCTTTACTTGAATAAGGAATATCTCAAATGCATGATTAGCAATGAAGAGGCCTACATGAGCTTAGTTTGCATGCTTTTGGTTTCAGTTAGCAATATAAAAATAATTTTCAAAAGTTTCTAAAGATAGATATGGTAGAGAAATAAGACCAAATATTTTTATATAAAAAGTATTTAAAATAAATATGGGATTTTGATCCCACTTGGTTTAGAATATCTAGCCAAATCTATGAATCAAGGGAAAGTTTGACATCTCTGTTGATCAATGTAACCTTGGAGCACTCAAATAGACATCTGGCTTAGCTCAAACATATGAAAGTAAGTTGCTTTCCAGAAGAACTTGCAGGTAAAACTGTATTTGTGCATTAGATCCCCAGAGAAAGGGGAAATGTGACAACTTCTATAGGTCAAAGTGACCTTGGAGCACCATATGAGGATAAATTGCCTTCCTAAAGGTCTTTCAGAGAAATCTAGACCACCTCAACATTTTTATAAGAGCAGAAAAAAAACAAGATGAGATATATCTCAAATCGAGGCATTTTTCATAAATATTCCAAAAGAAGTCAAATATTGATATTTCATTATTTTATTTACATACAATTAACTAATATTTAAAATAAATCAAAACAAAATGGAGTTAGAAAGAAGGATGAATGTACTTTGACTAGGCTTCACAGTTCAAGCTCATGCAGGGCTCTCCTGCTGTTTCATTTGAACAAAATCTATTAAGAGCAATACGCAATAGTGGTCCCTGGTTGCCTAAATAGACAAAGCACCTTACTCACGCGTCAAATGTGATTGATGGAAAGGCAATACTAAATAAAATAGTTGTACCAATCTTAATAAAATGTATCAAACAGAAAACATTACTGTCAGATGCCCTTTAAAGAGCTCCATCTTTGGAAATTCATTGCACTAGAATTTATAGAAAATCTTTAACAAATAAATACAGGATGATGCATTAGTACAGGAAAGACTTCTAAAAGAACAACAAGTTAAAAACATAACACATTCATGAAAGTGTGCAGTATTAAACACCTACATGCTTTAAAAATGTCCACCCATTGAACTATCTTTAAAAACAAACATATCTCATTCTAAGTAGATATCTGCTTGTAGCCATTCTACACAAGATAAAAATTCACTTCTTTTCAATGTGAGCTTGGATACAGTGTTTAAGTAAATAAAAGGAATTCATCATGTTTGTAAACACATGCTGTATTATTCAAATATACATCACAGAGGCAAGTCTTTTCATAGCAAATCCAGTTTTTTTATGACGAATAAATGAGTCTTCATACAAACCATTTCATACTATCCTTTTTCTCCTAATAGATTTGAATATATTTTAGGATTCAAGACTTTCTATTTCTGCAATCACAAGAGTTTTTCAGTTTATTTAATCACACATGTTCATTTCTAAATGTCAAAAATGTCTGCTTAGCTGAAATTGCAGCAAAATTGTGCATTATGAAAAGTTATTAAAGTATTAACTAGGTAGCTCTTAATTTTTTAATTAATTCCCCAAATCTGACAGTACATACACAGAAATAAAAGGGAGAAAATCTTCAAAGGAAGTTTTAAAAATTATCATTAAAATAATGATAAAATAAATAAAGAAAGAAAGAAATTCTATTTGCAAGTATACATTCACAAATCATTTTTTTAAATTATCAAATTATATTTATCTCAAAAATATTTTTTTTAAATTATTATATTTGAAAAAAGTGATTTAATTATCTTTACATGAGAAAATACTTTGAAAAATCCTGAAGATATATTCATATATCTTGTAGGAAAACAAATAATAAGCATGCATAAACAAGAGGGAAGTTTAACAAGAAAACAATAAATGCTTGGTCAGTTAAGAAACTGCATACATAAAAGAAAAAGAATTTGAAAAAAAATACACAGCATAAGACTAGATACAATATTTATCAAATCAAACTTTTAACAAACAAATAATTAGGCAAATTTTCAATCCCAAAAAACATTTCCCATACACTTCAATAAATTTATTCATATTAATCATCTTTTTTCAGTTCTCAACCATGTAGTATTTGACTAGCTTGGAACTTGAGGTATTTTCCAGATTGCACCCCTATCCTTTCCAAAATACCATAGCAACAAGTAAAAAAGAAACAAGTGAGGAAGGCAGCTAATGCAAAGCATGCACCAGTGGTTCAATTAGAGAAATACATGCAAATATTCTTTGATTTTTTTTCTTAAGAGGAACATTGTTCTGTTTTTCTTTGATGCTTTGGATGTTGATATGCATTTTCATACAGTATTTTGTGCAGATTCAATCCTCTTGTTGCTTACTTTATATCAAACAGTTTTACAGTAATAGATTCTCACACCTACAACATATACATATATATATATAAATCACTATTTTCAATTCAACCACTGGTGAAGGCCCAATGCCTGCAGTGTTGCATGTGATGTTCTCACTTTGAGAAGTGCCAGGTGCATATATGCAGGCCGCAAGTGCTTTCACTGTTGTAGTCCTCCATTATATGCATAATCTGCTTTATTATGCATTATTAGACGATCATCCACAAAATAGAAACTGTCTGATCGAGTCTCAAAAGGATTTGCAATCATTTCTTCACCTGAAAAATAATTGGATATTCTTAACATGTAATAAATTATTCATTAATTAAACATGTAATAAAAATATTTAAAAGATATAAAACATAAGAACAACATTTACAAAGCAGACAAGTAATGTATCCAAAAATATAAATCAAAATTTAAATTCATATTTTAACTAACTTTTTCTATGTACAAATTAAAGTCATACTAAGTAACCACCTTTGGTGACCAACTTGTTTGTCTTGATTATTGATATTTTAAGCAGTTAAATATTAATATGGCATGCATATTAATTTTTTTAAATTTTGTCTTATTATTTGATACCATTCAACAAGAATAAAACAGAATAAATTAAAACAAATTATAATGCATGCACATTAAAACAAGCCATAATACATGCAAATTAAAACAAAGTTATGCATGCAAATTAAAAAGAGTATATATTATAATAGAAGTTAAATCCTCTTCAGAATTAATGTTAAATAAAAACCATTTCTGTATTACATACATTAGTGTTTTATATATACAAATGTTCATATAGCAATAATAAATTTCAATTATTACAACTTTTTTTTTTTTGTATAAACTAAACATAGCTAAACTTCATTTCCTTTTTATAAAGCCTCTTGTATTCCCCCATTTTATATGCACAGTAATTGTATAAAACTTGCTAAAACTTAAACAATAAAATTTATCTTTTACAATTTTTCATGGATTAGGGTAAGATAATAGGAAAAATTCTTTCCATTTTATACATCTAAATGCAAATTCAACTGAAAAACTTACAACTTTGCCCAAGATATCAGTTTCATTATTAGTAAGATATTTGGAATCACAAATTATGTGAATAATTAATAAATAAATAGGGAATTGTTTTTTTTTAAATGCTTCAAAACCAAAATAAAAAGTTTAAATAAAATGATAAAATAATTTACTCATCAACAATTATAATATTAATAGCATATATAAATAAAGATAAAAATTAGATTAATATTTCAAATTATTTTATTATTTTTTTATTTTAAATGTCTATAGATTTAAAATAACTACATTTTTTAATAATTTAAATGGACTATTAATTTTTATTACAATATATATCATTGTGCAAAAATTATGATTTTACCTAAATTTTGATCAAATTATGAAATAAATTATTTGGTTTGAATTTAATGAGAAATATGTTTAAAATGTTTATTAAAATAGGTAAGTTATTAATTCTCTCATCAG
Organism: Argiope aurantia; assembly: GCA_026543865.1. Taxonomy (NCBI): domain Eukaryota; kingdom Metazoa; phylum Arthropoda; class Arachnida; order Araneae; family Araneidae; genus Argiope; species Argiope aurantia. Next base: position 188,134 of record JAPMOR010112482.1, read on the forward strand.
GCAATTAAATATAACTTCACAAATTAAACAATGATCTAAATAATGAAATAGAATATTATTTGACTTCTATCAATTGTATTAAAAATTAAAAGGATAAAAATATCCTAATCTAATAAAAATATTTAAGATTTTTTTTCTGCACGGCAACTGCTTTTATAGACATCTACCTTTATACATAGAAAATAATCTGATAAGCCCCCCCCCATGTTTAAATTTGATCTTCGAAACACATCAGTATTAAAATCCAGCTAAAAGAGAAAATTGTACTTATAAGAACTTTTAAGAAATGCCTTCTTTAAAAAAATACAATGAAAAAAATAAATATTCTAAAATATTGCAAAATAAATAGTTCATTATACTGACTACTCATTTTAGAAGCACAAGCATAAAAATACTTTTTTAGTGAAATCAAGTTGCAAGCCTAAAACAATCAACCTTTACTCATTTGCTCTCTCTCTCCCCCCCCCTCCAAAAAAAAGAAAATTATTTCAAAAATTAAAATCATTTGCTAAGAATAAAAAAAATAAAGGATAAAAGAAATATTATTAATCTCAGATTCAAAAATTGAACAGTAAAAAGTGAATTTTCAAGGTAACTTCACATATTTTAATTCATTATTAATTAATGCTATTCTGAAATCATGATGAAACAATATCTTACTTGATCATATTTGAAAGTTATAATTTAAATTTCAATATTAAGTAATTTTTGTTAATTACATAAACAAAAAAAACTACAATTTTAGTTAAATTATGACAAAGATATAGAATTGATAAACTTATTCATATTCTAAATAAAGTAATACTGGAAGTATAAATATTGAAATCTTCAATCAATTAGGGAAAAAAAATACTCACAGACTTCTGAATCCAGAACTGGGAATTCATATATGTGCTCACAACTATTTTTGCTGTTTGGAATGCAAAAACCAAATTCAAAATCAAATGTTTTTAAGAGTTTCTCTCGAAAATAATGACGTTCTATCATCCTGAATTTGTTAACTGGTTTTTCACCCACAGTAAATTCAACACTGTAAATAAATCAATTATGCATTTATAAAGTCACAATATTAAAAAAATAATAATAACATTTAAGAAAAAAACATCAGTTTCCTTACGTTGCTCCTACTGTTTTAAGCTTAAGGAACTGTGGTGTAAACTGATAACGAACAAATCGTCCAGCATTGGGATCTGCTTCCTCTTGTTCGTGATCTCTATAATCTAGATCATCATCTTCTGCAAGCAAATTAAATAATCCCAAAAATATAAGAATTCAAGACAAGAATATGAATTAAATCAGAAATGCATTCTACTTTTCCAAGTTAAGCATAAATATTATGTCACATTGAACATAAGACACAAACATAATATAAAATAAATGAAAACTTAAAAAATAATATTCTAGGTAATATATACCTTTTGTATCGAGTAAAATAAATCAAGTTTTTTCAAGTTTAAAGTGCTAAAAAGGATGACAATGTTGTACTACATCAAATTTAGCAAACTTGCCAAAATCTATCGACTTTAATTACAAAAAATGCAACAATATAAAAAGCTTTTATTAGAAATACAAGCAATAATTCATGGCCTTTCATTCACACATTATTTAACATATTTGTCATTGCAACCATACTGGCAGGGAAGATTCTAAGGGATACTTAATCGCAGCAAAAAACATTACAATCAGATTTATATTTCTTATAAGAAATATTATGAAACATTAATTATTACTAAAATGGATACACCTACATTCCAAACAGAAATAATACACATAAAATATTTTTTTTTTTGTTAATACAAATGCTATCAAAAGAATTTTTTATTAAGTAGCATTTACACAAATGAAATAATTTTACTTTCTATTGTAATAGAGCTATGCATATTTTAAGACAGCACTTGTTGCTTATAAATTTCTTTCATAATTAATAATTAAGAATATTATTCAAATTCGCATCAAGAGCTCCCTATTCTGTGAAAAAGCATGAAGTGATAAAAAAAATCAAAGTTTAATCGTATGGACTATTTGTTTAAAATTAATTAGGATTCATCATTTCAAAAAATTCTAAGGATAGTATCATATAATTCTATAATCACAGGAAATTAGAAATTTTACACCATTTACAAAAAGATAAATAATTAAATAAGATATTAGAGATTTATTTATAATTCTTTATGCTTGAAAAAAAATTTTAATCAAAAAATTGATTAAAAACAACTTTTTTTGTTAATAATTATATCGTCAGCTTTATATATATATATAAAAATTAGAAAGAATTATAAAAACAAATTTCTATACATAAGGATATTAAAAACTAAATAAAAGAAAATAAATTACCAATTAAAAAATTTAATTTTAACTATAACTTTCTAAAAAATTTATTACTTTGCATATTCTCATTTTATTACACAACACGTCTTTAAAAAGAATGAATGATAAATAACTGTTGAATAAATCCTTAAGTGTATAAGCATTAAATTTAAATTTTAAAAAAATTTAATAAATATCACAAAAATCTGACATATCAAAGTTAATTTTAAGTTTTCATCCTATCAAACATTAGATATTTCTAATCCATTTATTGTCTATTAAGTAACAGGATGTAAAATATTTATTTGTAAAAAGTATTATCTAATGTGACTATCACAGACAACATATAATATTCCAAATTCATACAATTATTTTTTTATATAAAAGGACTGGAAGAAATTAACTAAATAGAAAATAATTACAGATTACATGAAAAAATTATAATTTTTCATAAAAAAATCATTTACTTTTAAATAAAACATTCATAATACTAATACATGAAAAAGATATTGGCTTGAAACATATAATTTTGCAAAAAATGAACTGCTTTAATTGATATAAACCTTTTAATGCCAGTGAAATGATTGTGTAAATTTGAAAACTTCAAGAAATATTATTGGAATGCTCATTAACTTATTTGAAGTTTAATGTACACCTGACATTTTTCTTTTCAGCTAATCTGAAAAAACATCTAATTTTTCTAAATTTATCAGAGAATATAAATAAGGTATAATGAGGAAAAATTATACCTTGACACACTGTACTTTCTTGCCTTTCCTCTTGTGAAATTTATAGATATGATGATTTAAATAAAATTAATACCAGAATGTTTTTTTAGAAACTTCTTAAGACCAACATCATGGGCATTTATATTTCTAAAGCCAAAACTCATTGAAATGTTGAAAGTTATAAATAACAATTTTTTTCAGAATTATTCAAATTTTAAACAAAAGAAACATTTTTTTTTTTTTTTGTTACCTGGTGGAGGCGGAGGCTTTGCAATTTCAAAAAGTACTGTTCCAGTCTCCATATCTCTTATTTTAAACCGAGTAAAATCTATATCATACACATTAGCTTCTGGTGAGCAAAGATAATCTGTAAGAATCAAGATTGTAACAATTAATTTCATATAATAAGAAATAAATCACACCATAAAGACACAATGCTCATATATGTTTAAAAATACATAAGTTGTTTTAAGATACATTTTGCAAAAAAGCACTATTTTTAAAATACAAAAATCATGTATAAAATATCTTTTAACAGTTCTCAATAAACAGGAATTTAAAAAAAAACTGCAAATAGCAAGATATTAAATAATATAATATGAAATTAAATTGCAAAAAATAAAATCAATTACTTCTGCATTTGTTCTAACATTTGATTTTGTAATGAACACAATATTTTTGGTTTATCTTTAAAAAAAAAGTTTGATGTTTTAATTATATAATTCAGGAACCATCTTGTATTCGTAATTCAAAATTTATAAGAGCTGAAGTCCTTTAATTTTTGTTTATTAAATTTTATACCATGCATCAGATGCAAAGTTGAATTTTCTATATAAAGGGGGGAGGAAAATGAAAAATTTAAAGGGAATGTTTTTGGACGAAAATAATAATATAAATGTTATTATGGAAATGTGGTATTATTCAATCTATGGCTAAAATTTAAAAAAAATGAGATTAATTACTTTCAGTAACTTTGTTTAACCTAAGAACATCATCGGGTGTAATGACATCTTTTTGTAGCAACTCTTCTTCTGTTATAGGATCTGCGTCTGATGCAGGATCCCTGCGAGACTTCGCTTGTCGCAAAATTCCTCCGCTTTTCTTTTTAGATCCAGAATTAATAACATTAGCGTTTTTAACAACACTCATATTTGACTAATTCTACAATTCAAATAAAAATTTAAAAACAGAAAAATTTACAACATGACCAAATAACAATCTCGAAGTTCAGCAGACGGTTGATAAGGGAAGTAAACAATTTCAGCTAATTTCCTATTGGTAGCTATTTTGATAAAGATTATATATCGATGATACTGCAGCAGATTTTTTTTTCTCATCAACTATTTAGAAAAAAAAATTATAAAATATATTTTTTTACTACTGAGCAAACATATTTTAAGAATTTATTCTTAATTGAATCAGTTGAAATGAACAAACATAATCAAACTATTTGAAATATTGTCTATTTAAACTACATGTGAAAATGATGAGCTTTGTTTTACTACTGTCATACTAGAACAACTCAAAAGAATTTTCAGTGGGGTAAGATTCTTTGCTAAAAGCGTTTTAACCTGTTGTCTTCTATTTTTAACCGAGTACCTATTCATTTTGCTTACCATCATTCATTGAAAGTTTTTTTTTTCAATTAATTCTAATGCTTTTACCATTCATAAAAATTCTGAAGAAACAAAAGTTTTTTTCTTTTTTTTTCCAATAATCAACAGAAGTTAATTTAAGTTATTTTTTGAAGATCAGCTTTTACAAAAGTACAACAAATGTGAAATAAAGCGAGTTATTTAATAGGCATTTAATTATATAACTTATTAAAGTATATTTCTTTTGATTTTGAAATTAGTCACTTTACTTGCTTTCCATGTGGCACACAGGCATTGAATTATTTAATTTTTAAATTGATAAATTAATTACAGGCATTAAAATTCTATTGAAAATTATGTCGAATCTAAATATTCTATGAATTTTAGGTGAATAACAAAAATAACGTATTCCCTAAACAGTGAAAAGAAACGTTTAATATTTAATGAAAAAGACGAAAAAAATTTCGTTGCTTCTTTAATCCAAATCGAAATATAATATGACAAAAACTATACACATAATGCCAATTTTCTGTTTTCATAAATATCAGCTTATATAAAGAAAATGATAATTACGTTGAAATAAAGCGGCCGAAAAGAAAATAGATTGAAATAATCATAATATAATCACTTAAAAATGATTTAAAAAATCTACATCATTTTGAATTTTGATAATTTTCTAGAAGCAGAAAATAGTATATTTGCACGATCCGCGAGTTTATTTTGTAATATAATGAATAAAATATGTAATATAGTGAATTTGTAATGTAATAAGGGAGCTGTTTGAACTACTTTTTGCTGCCCGATTCGGTTCAAAAGATTGAAATTATATTTGAAATTTCTGTGCCAAAACTGCGCACTAAATTTCATCTGTCCAATTTATCATGAGATATTTTCATCTGTCTTTCATTTCATCTGTCCAATTTATTTTGAGATATCTGTTTTACAAACAGGTAGACAGATTTAACTCCAAAAATAAGCATTTCACCCTCATAATAAGAAGTCTAAATTTATTCAATTAATAAAATTCTCAAGGTCGAATTTCTTAATATTTGCAAATTTTTCTGCTTCTTATAATAGTGGATAGAAAGTAATTTTAAAAAATTGAAAATAGAAAAAATTTAACGAAGCATTAAAATTTTAACACAGCATTTTCGAAATCCAAAGATTTATCAATATTATTTAAAAAGAAATGAATGCCAATTGCTTAATGAAAATAAAACACTTTATCATATACTTCATATCATATGCATATCAGACAAAAATCATGTTATTACATATTTGAGTTGATCAAAATTAAAAAAGTAATTACAGAAAAGAAAACTGTAAAGATCAATACGAATTATTATTATAAGAACTTGTGTTATACTATAATTCTAATTTTGTGAGAGAGCTAATGGGATTAGGGTGGGGTTGACATGAGAGGTAATTGGGTTATAATGAGTACTCGTCTTGAACCTCTTCTCGCTACCCAACTCACTTCTTAAAAATTGAAATACATTTAAAATTTCTATATAAAATAATATTAATTTTACAATATAATATTAGGAGAAAATATATTTTTATGCTTTTACTTTAAAGTTCCATCTGAAAATTAATTTAAAAGTTCATTAAAGTCTTAGGATCAATTATGTAAATAAAATTGATGGAAAAATATCTTTTAATTAGCCTTAAAGGCATTTATATCTGCACTTCTGCAATTTAGTTGTCTGTACGAATTATTCCTTATTTAAACCCTATTTAAATTATTTATTTTCTCTGCTACAGTAATGCCTGGATTAATGGGTATGTTTCATAAGGAGAGGTTCCATAACGAGCAAAACAAAATGTTCAAAAAAATTACTCTCCAAACGAAAAACGTTCCGCAGAACGAGTGACAAGAAGGTACGCCATATCATATGCTGTATTGGCCTGTATCTAGGATATCAGTCTGTCTTGAGCACTTGCTTGAAGAGAGCGTTTATATTTACACTGAAGGAATTTTGGCAGGACAGTGCTGCTGAGCGCAACTTCGAAGAATTTGAGCAAGTACCTTGGAAGCCTTAACTGACGAAATCTTTGGCCAAAATTATAAGACTAATGGTGGATAACAAACGCCATCGATGAGCTGGTGGAAGAGCATAGCTAGAACTACCGAAGAATTTATGGAACTGAAAGAGATGTGGTCATGATGAAAGTAATAGTTTCAATGGAACAATAGCTTTGCAGAGAAATAAGGGAGATGCCAAAAGCATGAGATATTATTAGATTATATGTTGAAAGGTATTACCGTAATAATGAAGGAAGTAGCTATGAGTACAACAAATTCATTTAACCGTAATGCTGTGCCTAATTTTTAAAGCGTAATCACAGACAAAGGTCTTTTTTTTTTGTAAAAAAGAGCATGCATTATAAATAATAACTTTCATAATTAAATATGGTTGAGGTTTTTTTTTTTAATAAAATACTTTGTATAATGTTTTTGATTTATATGAAAAAATTGTTTCGTTTAACGAATGTTGCACTTTAGTAGTAAGAACGGATTATACTCGACAACAAAGATACCACTTATTTCGATAATCTTTTGTAGTTTCGATTCAAATGGGAATTCATTGAATACTTGAGATATTTATGAATTCCTCGTAATTTTAGTGCTAAATCATAACAAATATGGGTAGCTTGATTGTTGTTTAAACTCGTAAAAATGCTGTAAATCGATGCATGCACGTCCAAGTCAATTAAGGAAATGATGGTGAAAAAATCTTTTTAGATTAAACGAGTTATTGAGAAACTTTTAGATTAATCTGCTGTTCTTAGATAATATTCTTTGTGCGATAATTTGTGACGTATATATCACCCTAATATTAGTTCAAAAATATTTTTTATATTTATACTATTTAGGTTAAATTGATTCATTCCGTTCACACCTTGGAATAAAATTTCAGGAAAATGGTA
>JAPMOR010112482.1:196094-300544 GCA_026543865.1 Argiope aurantia
TTATAATTTATTTTAATTTTTACATATTAAATGAATTGAATTTTTCTTCTGAAATTAATTGTGGTTTTATAGCCTTCTTTTATTGCTTTCCCTAGCTTGCTTTTATCATCCTTGATCTCCAGACTTTATATACAAAAAACTTTCCTTTTTAATACACTGATAGAAATATTTTTACATATTATCTTTCATTTCCTAACTTTTATTTCATATGATACACATTGTGTTACAAAAAGGGAGATAAAACACTTATACCGTCTTATCCGGGAATCAAATACAATCATTATAATTACAATAAACGGCGCAAACCACTACACCGAATCCGTTAATTTGCCTTATATTTATATTGATATTCTAAAAGCCATTTAAAATTTCCTTATAATGGAAATTATCTTCTATAAACATTCTTGATTTCTACGAATACAATCAATATTTTTTATAGAAGAGCAAATATTTATTCTAAGAATAAATATTCTAATTCTTGTCTTTTTATAATGATCTTAATTTCTTACTTCAATCAATTCTTTATCAAAAATATGGATGCCAAAATAAAACTGTAAAAGTGTGAAATTCTAATGGAATTTTAATCAATTTAAAGTACATTTTAATTTTAAATGAATATATAATGACTTTTTTTTTTAATCTTTTGTACACAATATGTCTTATTTCTTTACAAGATTAACTTAAGTTTTATTTCTTGATTTTTGATTTAAAAATATATTATTTCCTACTTTTTACTACACTATTAAAATAATATTTAAAATATTATCATTATTTTTTATATAATTAGATTTAATATATTCCATAATTTATACTAATATTACAGAATCTAAAAATTATTAATTCATAAATTTATATCCAAATGATACCCTTTTTGTGAAATTCGTTTAAGCTAAATTAATACATTAAGTTATAGTTAAAATATCTAAAATTATTAAAGTAGGAATTCCCATCGAGAACAATTAGTAACTGTATAAAATGTTACCATACTAGCACATTAGAAAGTGAGTGAAAATGCGATTACAAATTTCCATTTTTACAAATATGGGATATACGATCATATTTCAAAACAAAAAGAAGGAAGAAGCATAATTTTGGTATTTGCTAGAATTAAAGGATTTGTGAAACTTCAAAAATATGAAAACATTTATAAACCAGCGGCAGTGTCTTCCCAAAACTTTCTCGTATCTAATAAATGTGTAATGTCCGAAAACGCTTTACATAGCACCGGCGTGTAATAGTTACGAAATATTAACTTTTAGCTTGTATTTTTACTGAATATGCCACGTGATACTTGTCGAATTATTTGGCGATTAATCCCGGACATGCATTAATAATGCATTCTCAACCGACTGAAACAAAAATCTGACGCAAAACTGCACTTGATTCACAAAATCTCACACCTAATTTGATAGAAATCCACAAATTTGGTGTAAAGACCGTATTCCAAATTTCATCTTTCCAGATCAAAACGTTTTTGAGTTATCTTTGTCACTGACAAACAGACGGACATTTTCCAAAAATGTGTTTTTCGAACTTTGGGAAGTCTAAAATGTGGAGATTCGTCAAAATCTCGAGTTTGAATTTTTTTTAACGATTTAACTATATTTTCTCTATACTACGCAAGCAAAAAAAAAAAAAAAAAAAAAAAAAAAATTAAATTAAAAAAAATCCACGAATCTTTAATGAAATTTTTTGAGCCAAGAAAATCTCTCTCAAGATCTTTCTAGTACAGATTTCAGAATTGTACATTAAAAGTTGAAAAAGGTGAAAAATACAACAAAGTTAGGTGTTCCTGACTGCCTTAGGGTGAATACGTTGGTGAGGAGCTTGTCCATCAAAGGAAATGTCGTTTGCTCATCGTACATAGCCCTTGAGACATAAAAGAAACTGAAAGTTCGCACGTTGCTAATTTTCCGATCGATTTTGGTGCCATTTAAAATTTTGAATAGGATCGAATTGAATGTGCTTGTCATCCGCTGTGGTTCTTTTGTCTTCCTCTGGCAGTTACGTAACAAGAGAAGGGAAAGTAGAGCAAATGCCTGGAACGCCAGAGAAAGAGGAGGTAAAATTCAGGTATCTATCAATTGCATTCAGTGTGAAGTACATTATGTAATACGTTTTTTGTTGTTGTTGTTGTTGTTGTTGCTGTTGTTATTGCTGTTGTTTGTTTGGTCTCTAGTTTCTTAAAATTTCAATGACTCAATTTAAGTACAGAAGAACATATAAAATACAATATTTTTTGCTACCTGGGAATTAAATCGAACTAATTTTCACTAAGCAAAACTTTGGATTGCACTGAAAATACGGCAAAAGAAACTTAATAGCCTTGGGGCTTCAGCTGTTTATTTAACCTGTTTGATAATCCAGGTTAAGTAAGTCACTTTCAGGTTGCAAAGTGAAAATGGAAGCTATTTCAAGTTTATATTGAATGCTTCTATGAATAAAAAGGAATACATATAATTTTTTTCATTATTATGTTAGTTCAGTGGTTTAAGCGGTTTTCCCACATTTTATCTTGAAAAAATAAAGCATGAGAAAAAAAAAAAAAAAAAAAAACCTAAATTCACATTTGTTTTATTTTTACTAAGGTATACTAATTTACATACAAATAACTGTTCGAATTTCTTATTTAAGCTCTTCTTAATGGTTAAAGTTATAATGCCTCAAATTTAATGAGAAGATTTAGCACCATAATTTAAACTTTCTGAAAAATTTTATAAAATTCGTTGTTTTAATCCTTAAATACTTTTGTTCTTATGATTGAAAGAATGTTTAAATGAAAGAGGTGTATGTAAACGACCCACTGTGTAGTTTTATTAATACAAAAATCTAATGTGTGTAACCATTGTCTATCTATTAATGAATTATAGAGCAGGATGTTAGATTTAAATTTACCATATTTGTTACAAATATACTCTAGAAAGTGGGAATGTTTTCCTAGAAGTAACTTTTCAGATAGTTTAATTGATTAAAAAAATTAAGCGAAATTTAATTAAATAAACAAGTTACTTTCTAAAATTATTATTGAATACAAAATATTTTTTTGCACCAAAAACTTCAAAAATGGTCTTGTCAGTGATATAAATTTAATAACACATTTTTTTCCTTAATTTTAACAAATTATAAAATATTTCTAGATATGATTTGCAACAGTATTTTTCATTATTGAGATTTAGTCAAACTCACATCATGGTCTCATCAATTGTTTGTCTTTTTTTTTATTAAAAAAATATCGTTATATCTTAGATTATAGATCAATCAAAAATTTTATTTTATTCTTAACCTGGTAGTGAGAAATTTTTATGGCTTACGAATATTAGAGTATTTTTTTTTTTCTCTTTCTTTGTGACTTTTCAACAAAGATTACTTTTATTATAGGATTGGATTTATTATGTAATGTTTATTAAAAGTGCATGAATTGCTTAGGAGATTTTCGGAATTTTTAAAGCCAGAGATATTATTTATTTTTGATTTTATTGTGTATTTTATAAGAAAAATGACAATATCTTCTCATAAGAAAAAATTATTCGGCATCTCATGAAGAAAAATGGCAAATGCTATTAATTAGATTAAACACGATTGATATATTTTACAGCCTATACAGCCTATAAATTAACATATATTCAAACTATAAACAGCTGAATCTAATGAAATGTTTTATTCCAGATATGTGAAAAAATGTATTTTATTTAACCCAAGAAAAGATAAACTATATAAAAACAGATGGATACAATAGAAGAAACCGCTTTTTACATATGAATTAAACGTTCTTTAATTAATTTATTTTTAAAAGTTAATTATTCCCCAGAACCATATTACTTTTGGTAGATTGTTTTTTCCTTTTTACCATACCTGTCTATTTAACATTAATATTTTCAATATTTGACAGGCACTTTGAAAAGGAATTTTTATGCTGCATTGAAGCAATGTATTTTTACCTTAAAAATTATTTCGATGCGCTTGATAAAGAATGATTTAAATTTAAAAATAGATTCCAAACATGCTCTCTTACTTCCGATCAAAACAGGTTTTCTTTTTCAATACAAGTTGTTTTTTATAGGTAACTTTTCAGTAAATTAACTATGTTAGGTAATGAGCCAACAGAAAAAAGAACCAATAAAAAAATATTTTGTTTATGTTACAGTTTACTTAAGATGTTTCTAATACTTTTGCTACACACGGGTCATTAGATACGTACACTTTAAAAAAAAACTTTAGAAATTAAATGCTTTAGAATTAATCACTGCGTTTAAGATGAATGGTTATTTAATTCAGGGTCAATTTTTCATAAGCCTTCCATGATAATTTTATGCTTGAAAAAGTCGCTAAACACTTCTGTTTACGTGATTATAATCTAATAGATTTCCGTTCTTATAGCGTTCTACCAATATTGGATTTTTTCTATTTCGTATATTAAATATACAAAGAGAAAATAATGCAATCATTAAAAAAAATTCAAACTCGAGGTTTTGACGAATTCCCACATTCAGACCACCCTGAATCAATTAAGCACATTTTAGGAATAAGGGTGGTCTGTGAAAATTAAAACTCAAAACGCTTAGAGATGAAAGGATGAAATTTGACATATGAACTTTACAATACATTTGTAGATTTCCATCCAATTTTGATGTAAATCCATTCAGAAGAAGACTTCTATCTGGCTATTCGAGCTCAAGTGCACGTGAAAAACTACAAAACAAAAATTGATAGATATGTAAAATAAGCTCACAGATTGATTGACTAAAATGTATCAAATTTGAAACCAAATCGGTCAAAGGGGTGACCTTCTGACAATCTGTATTTACTAATGCAAATAAACGCAATAACTCAAAACCCCCAAGGTCTCGAATAAATGAAATATGATATGTGATCTTTTTCACTGTAATTACAGTTCAATCGGCTGGAAAAAAAGTCGTCAAAAATACATATTCGATTTTGCAGTTCTTGTGTATTAATCGTATGCCAGAGATTAATCGAGAAAAAAAGATCAATATTGGATTGCCAAAGATCGCATGCTAAATTCTGTATAAGCGTCAGATTTTCTTCAAAAATCGATCTTCTGTGAGTATTGTTAGTTAACAACTTGCATTTAATCTTCAAGTACCGGTATTTCTTTATTATACTGCGAAGCATAAAAATCTCATGCGCAAGATGTCATGCAAACAAAATATTCTCGAATGTAGGAAAGATGTTAGCAAACAAATTGTCAAGAAGAATTATTAACTTTATCCTTGTTCTTGCTCTGTTATGTGTTTTCGAAATAAACCAACCCTTTTTGTAACAATTTAAAGATTTTTTTTTCTTTTTTGTTACTTTTTTCTTTTTTTCTTACACCATTTGACACTGCACCCTTTAGCAATAAGGAATTGAAATCAACTATTGGAAAGGTTTTAACTCAACTCAAGTAAAATGCATAGCGTTGTTTCCTTTGCAATTAACCGGTTTTCTCACGAGTTGCAATAACGCATGGAAATTTGGACATATCCGATAGATATAAGATTTTACATTTATATAAATTATATAATATAGTTATATTTATAAATATATGAAATAATTATTCAAGTATGTATATATATTGGAATGTCAAGAGACATCCATAATTTAAATTAGCAAGAAGGGAGGGAGATCTTCAAAAAAATTTATTTCGCATATTCTCTTTAATAAAGATGCTATCCCTCCCCGGCCCCCCCGCAAAGAAAATGTGGACTTGGAAAATACTATCATCGTCACAAATGGTCAGCCTTTTATTTTCAACGTTCCACTCAAGAGAAATTGCTTTGTAGAATCGCATGAGATCCACGTACGAACGTTTTGCGCTTTGTATTATAGTTAAGAAAATTGAATATGCATGACGGATAACTATTTTTAAAAAAAACAAAAAAAAAAGATTGAATTCTGAATTTGACACAATTTTAATATCACATATCAAATTTCATTTATTGAACTTTTAAGTTGTTGCATTGGCATACATGACATACAGACTAATAGACGGTTAGCCATTTCAAAGATTTTGTTTAAAATATGATACAAATATATCTTTTAGCTGCTAAATCAATATACCAAATTTTTTCTATCTACCGCTTTACATTTTTGTTGTTAACATGATCACTCAAGTATCCAGTTAGACTGACTTCCTGTGAATGGATTTCGTCCAAAATTTCAAGGAAATTTACAAATTTGGCATGAAAACTGCTTATTAAAAATCATTCTTATAGACCAAACTATTTTCGAATAATCGTGTTCACAGACAGACAGACTGACATAATTCCCAAAAATGAATTTTTCGGACTCTCAAAATTTTGTAACGAGGAGATTCCTTAAAAATTTTGAATTCGAATTTTTAAACCATTATAATAATTTCATTTTGTATACTCCATATGCAGAAAAGTATATGGAATTTGCTTTAATAAATTGGTGGTACTGGTCTCTCCAAAATTTCTCGCATACTCTCTAATAAACTTGTCACGCCAGAGAACGCTTTACATGCCAGTAGCGGTCAATAGTAACGAAATATTAACTTTTCACGAAAATTTAATATTTTCATTGAATCTACCATGTCATTCTTGGCGAATTTTTGGCGATTAATTTCTGGCATGCCATTAATAGTATTCGAAAATCAAATTTCTACTTTAGACACGTTTTTCTGAAGCGATTGAAACAAAGTTTTGCCACAAAACTACACTTGTAGTCACAAAGTCTCATACCAAATTTCATGCATTTAATTGTGTTTTTGAATTATAGCGTTTACATATTTCTGAAAGTACAGACTGACAGATAATCGATCCCTTGTTAGATCTGGCAGAAAATTTGACAGGTAATTATAGATGTTAAGATGTTATTATTATAGATGTTAAATCTGTTCACCGAATCTTATCCATCTAGCTCCTTCGTTTTGTAGTTATCGTGTTAACTTATATTCGAACAGCCGGACCGGGACTTCTTCAGAACAGATTTTACTCAAACTTTGAGCGAAATCTTCAAATTTATTGTAAAGACCGTATACTAAATTTCAGCTTGTCTAGCTCAAAGCGTTTATGAGTTAACTTTGTCACAAATAGACGAACATTATCCAAAATTGTATTTTTCGAACTCAAGCAGGTGTTAAACATGGATATTCGACAAAATCTCGAGTTCGAATTTTTTGACGATTATCATATTTTCTCTATATAATGTATATAAAAAAGTAAAGAAAAATGTTTGAAGTATTTTTTTTAAAGAAATTAAAACACTGCATGCGTTTCATTTGTTGAAAACAACCGTTTGCGTTTTTTCTTTAAGCATTAACTAATGGTTAATGCGCAGACAAGACATGATAAATCACAATGATACTTTGTTTGACACAAAGCGAGAAAATTCGAACACCCGGTGTAAAGAACACGCAAGGGATGATCTAGAAGATTGCGTTTCTTACACGGAAAAGAGCAGCTAACAAGATCCGTGTCAGGTTAAATGAAAAGTTATATCGTTTCTCTTTAATTAAGTCTTTGTTGGCGTTGCTATGGTGATTGTAAAATGGCATGCCTTCTGTTTGCAGACATGCTTAGTAACGCTGAAACTAGCATTTCTTTCGCGGTACCCAGTAGACGCATCTGCGAAGTTTTTCTTTTTGGGGTCATTAGAAAAATGGACGAATCGATACTATCGATTCCTGATTAGCATAGCTTTGGACAGCCCTGAGACCATTATGAATTTATGAAACAAACTCTTTTATGTAACTTACTTGGGACTAATTTATTCTTTTTTTGTATTGTTATACTCTTTGTTTTTGGTGTAACTGAAATTGAGAATTTTTAAATTTCTATTTATTAAGAAAAGGAGTATATATATTTTTTGGTGTTATCCTGGATTGCTTTTAGAAAGGAATTTAAAAATTCATATAATAATTTTGTTTACATATAGTATCTAAAAATTAAACATTAATTCACAATGAGAAAATAGATTAGTGGCATCATAAAATATTAACGTAGAATATCAATTAATAAACGATTATATATATAATAGACAAACACAACAAATTAATTACTCTTGGCTAGAAATTCCATAAAAAAGCTATTAAAAATTACAATCTCTATCTAAGACGAATGTGTGTGTGTGTGTTGACACTCTATAGGCCTGACCGTTTGAAACAGTCAAACAAACTGTCAAATTAGATACAGATACACTTTAGGAGTTGGAAATGTAAATTTCGATTTTGTTTTGAAATTTTAATTAGTTTAAAATTAGCTTCGATTTGGGCGTTTTTTCGATTATCTCCGAAACTATTGCAGTTCGAAAATGATTTTTACATCATCTTAAAATTCAAAGAATTATCTTTTAAATGACATCAATTTAATGATCGTGCAAATTTTTCTTGAATGTTGGCAATCTTTAAAAAAATATATATATATCTTTATGCAAAATTTTCAACATCTGATTTTATTCCTAAACTGAAATTCAAACCGTGTTCATTATGCTGTCAAATATTTAATCGCACGGTTTTCTTCTCTGTTAAAAGCTTAGTTAATTTTTCTTCAAGTTTTTAACAAACATGTAAGAACAGAAATTTAGAGTTTATTATGTGTTAATTATATGTGTTAAGTCTACTGCTGTAAGTTAAAATTATTCAAAAACACATTCTTGTTGATTTATCTTCGTTTTTAGTCAACGTTTCCGATGATAATCGGAAATTTACTGCTCAAAAAGAAAGACAGAATGGAAATGCACGTCTCTCCCCCTCCCCCCACCCACCAAATAATGAAGCGATGGACTTGAAAATTGTCCTATACAGTGTGTTGAGTACTATATAAAAAAAAAGATATTTTTTTTAATTTTAAATTATATTTTTTTAATAAAAAAATCATTGATATTTGATATTTACTATCACTGGAATTGAAATATATATTTACATATAAACAATTATTGCACCTTCTTAAAATTCTGTAAGGTGATTCCTATGTTATTGTTTTTTTAATTTTGAAGAGTTTTTCAAAATTAATTATTTTATCTAATTTGTCGTAATATTTTTTCCTTTTTCCTTTTTTTAAAATTAAATTTGAGTTGATTTTAATCCCACACTTTCGCAATTTTTACAAATTATGAAATAAAAATCGCTTTTTTGCTTTCAGTTTGACATATGCGCACGTAATAATACAACATTTAATATTTAAATTCAGTAATATAAATTTTAATCACCTATTAGAATAATTATAATCTGGAGGAGAGTTTCAATTTTGAATAGAAACATTTATATAGAGTATACTCTAAATCATCCGATAAGCATCTATCCAGCTTCCATATATCCGGCGTCCTCCCGCTGATGTGGTATGGAAGTTTGAAGAGGGGGTGCCAGGTCAGGTGTCGTCCTCGAAATCTGACAGCGGCTCAAAATTACGAGGTCCGTCTCAAAATAGCCCAAATGTTACTTTAAAACAAGGGACTTTAACATAACTGAACTAAACTAATCCATATATATGGTCTTGTTTATTACTCTGTAACAAAAAGAAAAAAAATTATTTTTGTAGGAATTATATGTCTTAAGTTAATATTTTCTCTCTTTCTCTCTCTCTCTCTCTTTTTTACTTTCTAATATACGAAAGTATTATAATCATAAAAAAAAAATCATACTAGAGATTTTAATGAATCCCCACATTTCAGATTTCCTTGAGTTCGAAAAACAGATTTTTTGAATTATGCCTGTCTGTCTGTCAACATGACAATTTAAAATACTTTGAGCTAGAAAGATGAAATTTAGCATGTAGTCTTAACGCCAAATTTAGGTCTCTATCAAACTTTAAAAAAAAAATCCTTTCACAGGTTGTATGGCTATCCGAATACAAATGGACATAACTACAAAACAGGAAAAAGCTAGAAGGATAAAATTTGACGCACAGCTTTAGTATCTCAAATATAGATTCATATCAAATTTGGAACCAAATTCATCAAGATGTTGATAACCTGTCAGTCCGTATTTCCGTACTTTTTTAAACACAATAACTGAAAAACATAATGATTTAAATGAATGAAATTTGGTATATCATTTCGGAACTAAAATTTTCGTTCTATATCATATTTGGGTTTTAATCGACCAAAAAAAAGAGAAAAAAGGATCCAAAATATGTATCTTGTTTTATTTATTTATATATATTCTGTCTTCTTTACTATGAATCACAGAATTCTCATATATGGAATTCTAAAATCTGAGTACTTGTTGCATTCACAATCTTGTGAAAGAATCACAATTTTATACGGTAGGAAGAAGGGATAACAAGTTTATTTGAAGGTATTCGAGGAAGTTATGAGTAGATCACTTTTGCTGATTCTTTTTTTTAACTTAGATATTCATATTATATAGTGTACATAATTTTGTGTTTCTTACACTTATATTACATTGAAAATTTATTTTAAAATTTGCTCAGTATTTTTTTTTGACTTTTTTCTTTCTTTCTTATTTTTTTAAATTTTTTTTAAAAATAAATTGTTGAAACGGTAATATTAAATATCAAACTATAATGAGTTTTTAAAACAAAAACAAACAAAAAACCTACGGAAAGGTCGGTATTTTTCTTATATGAAAATTGTGTTTTATTGGCATAAATTGAGTAGAAAATGAGAATTTATGCTGTACCAGCTTGTTATCCGATCATTTTTGCAGTATTAACCCAGATAAATGGAAATCTGCTGCATACATAAATATTTAATATATAATTTTTGCTTCTTTTTTAAATATATATATATATATATATATATATATATATATTCCCAGAAATTTCCCCTAAATCATAGACTATTGCAACAGGTTGTCTTCCTCTAAGGAACCTACCAAAGATTTAATTACTGCGAAGATTATTTATGATGATCAGCACACAAGAACGTCATTTTACGAATTTTGATGATCACAGAATAAATTTTTAAAAATATATAAATGAAAAATGTTACTAATTAGTAAGTTACGAAGAATAATAAAATAGAACTTCAAACAATATCCAATTAATTGCTCAGTCTGGGTGATATAAACATTTAATGCAAAAGAATTACAGAAATTATTAGAATTAATTGTAATTATTCCGTATATGAAAGATCAACATGGTGACATGATATGTTTCGTTACAGAAAATACAAAACATTATTTTATGAAGAGAATCTTCTCTCATTGAGTGAAGAAACTAACGCACAGAAAGTTATTTCCAAGAAAAATTTAAAAGTAAATTGAAATTAATTTTACCTTTAAATTTAATGTATAAAATTTTAAGTCAATTTTTCATATTGAAATTTATTATATCAAATATTAAGTTTCTGAATCTAAAAATATTTAATATTAATTTTAAATTGCTTTAAATATGAAATAAAAATTTATTTTAAATGTAATTTTAAATTTTGAAATAAAATAAAAAGTAAATTGCCTTACATTTCAAAAATTAATCCTATTTTTCGTAGCATTGAATATTTCAAAAGAAATCCATTTCAATCTTAATTCTTCTTTAAAAAAATGTATTGTTAAATATGTGGAATAAAAGAGTTAAAAATGGCTGTACTTTTTAATGTAATAATATAGGATTAATACCTTCCTAAATCGTTTTATTTGAATGAATCTTTTTACATTTTATTAATCGAGGAAGAATGAAAACGAATAGTTTCCGTGAACTCCGCTAGATGACACTACTGGAATGGTCAAAAGCAGATGGTGGCTTTTTCAACACGTCTTTCCATCGAAAAAGCACATTTCTTGTCGTGTTTTTGCTATAATGAATCACAATGTTTCCTGTAAGAAAACCCTTTTTTTAATATTTTAACCATTCTCTTTTGAAAATAAATATATGGTAATTCATTTAATAAAAACTTTCGGTGAGAAGCGTTAAAAAGAATTTTAATGTTTCGAGCTGGAACGAATGCCACTGTACACATATGTGAAATGAAAAAAATATATATATATTTAAAAATAAGCAATGAATAACAAAACAAATTATTATAGAGAAAGTGTGTGAGGTTGCTTTGAAGGCATAGTTTTCAAATAACATGAAATAACAATAATAATAAACAATCTAAAGCCAAATTAACAAGTTATATTTATCTATGCTCCTGTCTTTTTCAAGAAAAGATTTTCACAATCTATACTTATATAAAGCTCAATGTGTGTGTGTGTGTGTGTGTGTGTGTGTGTGTGTGTGTGTGTGTGTGTGTGTGTGTGCGTGCGTGCGTGCGTGTTGGCGCTCCACAGGCCAGACCGTTTGATCTACAGCTACCAAATTTGGTACATGTATACCTTGGAGGCCGGGAATGTGCACCTGGGGTTCCTTTTTTTGAATTTTTAATTAGAATTTTAACTATTAATCAAAAACTAATTTTCCCACCAAAAAAATCTTTTCATTTTCCCCACCGCCAAATGAGTGAGGCTTCAGTTTTTTTTTTTTTTTTTTTCCAACAGTAATGAGGTTAGGTTTAATATTTTTCGGCCGATTATTTCAAACGGTTCTGTTTATTTCCTTAATGTTTGATGCATTTAAAATTAAAAATTGTTAATTAATCGATCTTTCAGATTCATTCTGAAGTACTTTTGAATTAAAATAAAACAGAATAATGAAAATAAAAAATTTCTAATCTGCACGGCGTTACCCCAACTGGCGTAGAAAAATTGACGCATTTGCGTTACCATAACTGGCGTTAAAAATTCACGCATGGCATGCGCATTGTGTTCTGATTGTTGACAACGGATACGGACGTTTTGAAGGCTCAACCTGTTTTCGACCGATTATTTTAAACGATTCTGTTCATTTTCTTAGAGTTTCATGCATTTAAAACTAAACATTGTTAATTAATTGATCTGCTCATGATGAATCTGAGAAAATTTTGTTGACAAATTCTTGAGATATAACATAAATTAAGAAAGATATTCTTTAGTGCCCATAAAATTTAAACGCTCAATGACTCTGTTTTCAGTAATCATATTATAAAAAAATGCTTTGTTTCAGTAAAAAATATTATTATATTAATTGCAGATTAATCCTTTCCACTTTAATTTAAGGCATAGATTCTACGGGAGCTAACAGAAAATTAGAGAGATACATATTACGTTATGACTGAAGGCCTTTGTAATATTATGAGTGAATTATATGACTATCAAAATATGAAGTTTTAAAATATTTTGATGAAGAAGCTGTTAAAGTAGGAATTGCTTAAAATATTTAATTATTAAAATTTTAACGAACATTAAGATTGGCGAACCGGCTGATCGCCAAAGGCGGCTAGTTATAAATAAAACAAAATCTTAATACAAAAGACGTCTTTAAGGAAGTTCGAATAATTCACATAGTTAAGAAAATTAAATTGCCACAGACCTTTCAAAAAATAAATCGGTTGTTTCAAATCAAGTAAATCGGCAACAATGTAGACATGCAATTCCACTCATTATATAGCCATAACAGTATACCAAACATATTTTTAATAGTAGCATAAGAGAAAAAAATATCAAGAATAGAAAAAATACTTCCTTTTTTCTGCCTTTAATGTAAATAATGATTCGAATTGATAGATATCAAATGAGAATAAATTTTTAAATTATTTAAATACAAAATATATCAAATGGTAAGACCAATCCAGATTTGGTTATTTCTGAGAATCTCTCTTGAAATTAAAATGATAATAATAAACAAGAAATTACACATCACATTTCAATTTCTTCTTTTTTTAGAATTTGAGACAATAATACTTAAAGATATAAAAAAGCTTTAAAATGTTAATTATGCGAATGTAAAAATAAAAGTTAATTCTCAAATAATGAACACAGAAACAAACTTCAAAGTCTTTTATAAAGAAAATTGTTGAATGATCAAGAATATTGAATAAAAAATTTACAATAACTTCGCCAATTTCGACTTTTTAATATAATTATCTTATATAAATTAGTATGACATAGGTCATTTCCTTAAAACCTGCTAAAGAAATCGAAGGTTCCCCCAAAAATTTTTTACTCCTTAAAATATACTAAACATTCAAAAATATATGTATTTGCGAGTTTGTATTTTTTTTTTTAAATTCGAAACTTTTATGACAATGTTTAGAACATATTAATGTGCGCTTCATTAGTTGTTAAAGGCTTCCGAACTAGCATCTAGAAATCACTGGAGAATTCATACATCGTCAGAAATGTCATATATAATTCATAGATTTTCGGTCTTGAAAGTAGATTACGATAGTACTTACCAGTACTTGTGTTTTCATATGTATTAATGGTTTAAACTCTATAAACCACACGTATACATGATGCAATGTAGTTATACTAAAGTGAGAATGGCAAAACCAGGGCTTTAATGCCATATTACCATGTATAAATATCATGGGATGTCATGTTAATTTCATTAAAAAAATCCATTATATTTCATTTGCTTAAAAAACCAACGGGAATAGTGTCCCCGAAACTTTTTTGCGTCTTCTTTAATAAAAGTGTTATCTCCCCCTCCCCTTTCTGCATGAAACTGCGGACCTTGGGTAATACCGTAACGAAGAAGAATTGTTTAGAATTTTATTTCCAGAAATCCACACATGAGCCTTTTGTGCTTCTTAGTACAGCAAAGAAAACCGAATATGCATTTTAAACGTCCTACTTTTTTTTATCCACTAAATCTGAAATTTAGTAGAAATACAATTTTAATATATAGATCACATATTATGTTTAATTTATTTAAATCTAGATCATTGCGTTATGGAGTTTGCATGCATGTGATTATAAAAATTGGCACAGAATTAACCTATTGACGGATTTGATTCAAAATCTGACACAGATCTACACTTAAGACTAAAATTGTTTACCAAATTTTATTAATCTAGTTCTTTGCATTTTTTAAATCCCGTGTTCACTTATACTCGGATAGACAAACTAACAGACAATGTGAAAGCATTGCGTTCAGAATTTGATAGAAATCCACAAGTTTAGTTTAAAGAATATAATCCAAATTTCATCTGTAGAGCTCAAAGAATTTTTGAGTTATCATGTTTTTAAAATAATAAAAGTATAATTCTAAAAAAATAAACGTTTAATTCTAAAACGTTTAATTCTGCAGTTCTCCGACTCAAAAGAGTCAGAAATGTGGGAATACTCCCCACTTTCGAGTTCAAATTTTTTAAAGATTGTAATACTTTTATTTAGATTCATTCATTTCATACATACTCATTCATTTCATACTTTCATTCATTGATGATGATTGATTTCATTCATTTCATACTTCCATTTTTTTTCATTTACTTTCATTTCATACTTCGTATACGATGAATTAAAAAAACTAACGAAATATTTTATTTTTGAAGAAAATAAAGCAGCCTTTTTTCTTATATGTATACAACATGTATTATAAATTTTATTTGTAATTATATAATATTTACATATATAATTACAAATAAAATTATATATTTTACTGATATTTACATATTTTTCGCTTTCTTTCTATTAATTTTTTTTTTCTAAAAAGTTGCGATAAGTTTTTTGGAAGTAAATGGAGATGAAAGAGAGAAACATTTTTTCTCACTATGACGGATAACGATTAAATCAAATACATAGGATTTAGTAAATATTATTTGAAACATGAAAACTTCGAAGAGATTCTGTTATTTGTGTTTGAAAAGTAAATTTAAAAACTACCATAAAAAAATGTTTTCGGTTTCAAATATGATGCATTATTACCCACGAAATTTTAATTAGTTTCAGCATTATTTATTTTGATATTGTTGTTATTTTTAAATTTTCAAGGTAATTTAATTTTTACTGGAGATTCCATTAAAGTAATAAAAATTCGTTGTTTAATAATAATATTTCAGTAAAAAAGAAACAAATAATAATATTTTTGTATTTCTCAAACTAAGCTTTCCAATCAACGTGAAAAGGAAATGCGATCATTCATTACAGGATGCCTTGACATAATTAAATAGTTGTTTTTATTTTTTTTTTATTTTTTTAGTATGTAAAACATATTTAACAAATACAATTCAAGTCTTTTATCTAAAAAAGAAAAAACTTGTTGAAATCACAATAAAATGCAATGCTTATTGTTAAAAGGACGGTAGACTCTATTAAGCATTTTAACGAATTATTCACTTAGAGTTGGGCCGCGGTGGCCTGGTGGTAAGGTCTCGGCTTCGGAACCGCAGGGTTTTCAGGTTCGAGACCCGATTCCACCGAAGAACCGTCGTGTAAGGGGGTCTGTTGTACGTTAAATCCGTCTTGACCAAACGGCCTCCCGCTGGTGTGGTGTGGAGAGGGGGGGTTACAGCTCAGGTGTCGTCCTCGTCATCTGACCGCGGTTCAAAATGACGAGATCCGTCCCAAATAGCCCTAGTGTTGCTTCAAACGGGACGTTAATATAACTAAACTAAACTTCACTTAGAGTTATGAAATTTTTTATGTGTATGTGTTAAAATATAAATACGTCAAATTTCCTCTTAAAAACTTTTTTAAAACAAAATATTATTTTTTAAAAATTAAAAGAATTATAATTTTTTTTTAAAATTTCAAAATATTTTAGGCTACTTAATTTTTTTTCTATAATTTTGTCCTTTTTACCCAATATAAATTTATTTGAAACAAAACTGTATACTATTTTGCAATTCGAATTAAATAATAATTTTTTAGAAATATTTTAATGCGCACTTAATGAATTTTCATAAGAATTTTATGTTTTTTTTTGAAAGTAAAATTGACTTTTAACTATCTAAAAAAAACTCGAAATATAAAATGCTTACCCTATTATCTTTCAATGTTTAACCAAAATCTTTAATCAAATCTATTTAATTTCTTCCAAAATTAAGACATCTGGAACATTTCAAAGATATTTAAATCAAATTACAATATCATTTTGAGGAAAGACATTAAAACGTGTTTTGCTTTCTGTAGGCCCTTCAGATATTCGTATTATTCAATTATATATCTAATATCACTATTTTAATTGAATATAAGTATATACACGGTGGTTATAATTAAAGTTCCACTTTGAAGTTGTCATAAAAGGAAAACTACAGGACCGAATGTTATCAAGCTTGGCAATAGATTAAAGGAAGTCGTGGGAATTTCTTTTCTGGCCAAAAGGAATTCGAAAACCCATCACCAGGGGAGAAATGGCGCTGTATACAATATTGTTAAGCAAAATACGACATGAAGACACTGGTTTCAAATGTGTTTAATCGTTTCTGAATCGTGTTACAAAGCATGTTCAATGTATGTTATCTCAAAAGCACTGTTTATGGTGAAAATCTAAACAGTTTGGCAGAACTGAAAGATGCGGTACACCGACATGTGCGTAACATCCCTCCTAATATGCTAAGAGCTGCTGTTGAGAATGCAGTACTGCAATTTAACTTGCTTTCAGAAAATAGTGGACGTCACACTGAACACGTTTGGGACGTCACGTAGTGAACGTCCTTCTTTGTGACATGTTTCAAAAACTATTAAGCACATTTTAAATCGATGTCTTTATGTCCTATTTTGCTTAACCATATTATATACAACGTCATTTCTCCCTACCCCCCTGATAAGAAGCTTTTGAACTTTTATTTATTTATTTATTGGCAGAAAAGAAATTTCCATTATCTCTTTTAAACTATTACCGATTTTGATAGCATTTGTTTCAGAGATTTTCCTTTTATGACCATTTCAAAGTGGAACTTGAATTATAACCACCCTGTATTTTAGTGAAGATACGATAAAAATGAAATTTCATGTTTCCGTCTCTTTTTGCTTATTTCAAAGTCCACTGTGCCCATTACACAAGTTAAAGGAGCTTAAATCAATATACGGAAAACTGAAATTTTGCTATTATTTGGAGCAAAATTATTTCTACTTGAACTACTTATGCAAATAAGTTTTCTTTTGCATTTAAGAAGGCAGATGTTTCTCCACAAGTTTTGTATTTCAGAGAAAAAAATGAATAAAACTTGACAAAAGCAATTAGCATATGTGCCAGAATCTTTTTAACCTTGAATTATAGTTCAGATTACAGGAGCATCACGCTGTCAGTACTTTGTCTCTTCTTCTTTTAGAAGTTTGTGGTATGTTTATACGATGCAATCTTCCTTATAAGATATTTCTTTATATTTTGTTAGAAATCTGAAACTTCAGAGAGATTAAGATATCATATTTTAGACAAATATTTTACTTCCGGATGTGTACCTTAACTTTTTAGATCTGTAAGTTCTTCAAATTTTGAAAGTGACTTTGAAATTCTTCAAGTTTTCCAAAACTTCTGTGAAGATCTTTTCAAAAACATACTTAATATTTTTGACATTGTGATATGTTTCAGTTTCTATTTATAGCAAAAGTTCAAAGAAAGACAGAAACTTAAATCTTTGTTCTTGACTATTTCAATCTCCTAACAAAAAGAATTAAAGAATTTTCTTAATTGATTGAAAATATATGCTATAACATATAAATTCAACTAAACATATACAAAGAAGAGGATTTTATTATTATTTGAAAGTTATAAAACTGTTATCACTCAGAGTAAAATTAATTCCTGTACATGTATTTAATATTTCTTTCGACTCAAAGAATAAAGAATTTTCTCCAAAATATACGGATAAAACTTGATGTATTTAGGATAAAAGTTTTTCAGCAAAATCATACATGTCCATCATTTGTCATATGGTCAACCTATCTTTCCTCGTCTGCATTTACAATTATGTTTCTTATCAGATAATGCCTAATGAACTGATTCGTCAGCTCAGGGTCTGCGCACCATTGACAAATGAAGCAATTAGTTAAATGTTACAGTAAATTAGTTAAAAATATATCATTTGAATTTAGACACAGACAAGTGCATTTGGGATCTTGCAATGCTATATCTTGCAAATAAAAGTATTTTAAAAGTCATATCAAATAATAAATAACTATTGAAGCAATTGACGACATCATCAGAGATGCAAGATTCCCTTTAGATGTTAGCTTCGTAAATATGTCAACAGATGCATCAGAAATTGATTAACCGATTACAGATCTGTTAATAGGACCCATGCTGCATGCTGGTTCTAGAGAAGGCAATGAGTGATTACTGTACGGTCTCTTATGATATTTCTAATCTGGTGCAAAAAAGTATAAACTGACAAATGCAGTTTTTTTTATTCATTCTTGATATAAGAAATAAATCATGTATGAAATTTGATACTGTGTTCAGTGCACTTATAATTTCGATAATTCGATGCAGGAATGATGAGCGCACTAGAACGATATATAAAGAGCTTAATCCTCGAGCATCTCAACATTGCAGAAAATTTTAATCACAGATAAAATAAAACTCAATGCCATTCATCTGGTGTAAGCAATAAAGAACTAGAGACTTAGGCTAAGATTGATCGCGGATTGCTCAAACATTGATGAAGACTTTTAATTTACTATCTCCCCTCACAGAAATCGTGATCTTTACTCTTATAATCCTTCCAGTGCTTGATGAGTAGCTTCTGAAGAGGTCAGTGACGGATAATTACTCTTTCATTAATTAAAAAGTATCGAAAGCCGTTCATGTATATCACTACCGGTGATCGATTACACCGTGCTAGTAAAAGTCAATAAATAAAAAAAAGGCGGGTATCTTCACGAAGTAACGATAGATTACGTAGCCAGAGTGCAACAAAAAATATTTCGATTGCATTGTTTCTTTACTCGGGTCGGTTATTTTAAAACTTGAAAAATGTTTTTATGCTAAGCAAATCAGTTTATACTTTCCTGATACACTCCAATTAATTTCTGGTATACAAAGATAAAGTACTGTGAATATAAAAAAATATGAACTTCCAGATTTTGGAGATTAGGTTTATAATTATGTCTGTGATGGTGAGAGTATCTATATGCTTTAACCTTTAGGCCCTGGAATCAAGAATTATGTCTATCACCTTTTCTTAAACCCCATTATTCTAACTCTAATTAATACGAACTTATACTTTCAAAATAATTGTCTAATGTCCCACTACGGTCTTATAATAACTTCAGCGACCCACTATCAAAGGCCTGGTAGTTATAAGAAATGCATGTCATGGATTTCAGTTTTCGGCATGCGTTCGTATTTCTTTGGGGCGTGAGAGTTTCTTTTTTTTCTGCACAATCTGTACAATCTGTAAATCGAAACCGTCAAGGTTCTGATGTCAGGGATATGTTGTGTGTCTATGTCTTTGTCTATAAGCTTGATAACTCAAAAACTCAAAGAGATAGGAATATGAAATTAAAATGAATATTGATGTTAATAGTATGATATTTAGTATCTTTGAAGCCAAATTTATACAGGGATGAAATCCATGGAAATATAGTCTGTTTTTTCATTCAAGTATATGTGAGCATGGTAAACACAAAATAAAAGAAACCAGATAGGTGAAATTTTGCCTATAGTTTTACTAAAAATACAAAAAAGTTCGAATTTTGAACCAAATTCTTCAGTGAGTTCAATACTTATCGACCTATTTACTCGTGTACATATAAATGCGAATTTTGAACCAAATCCTTCAGTGAGTTCAATACTTATCGACCTATTTGCTCGTGTACATATAAATGCGAATTTTTAACCAAATCCTTCAGTGAGTTCAATACTTATCGACCTATTTACTCGTGTACATATAAACGAATTTTGAACCAAATCCTTCAGTGAGTTCAATATTTATCGACATATTTGCTGGTGTACAAATAAATGCGCTAACTCATTACGCAGGAAATAAGATGGATAATATAATCTTAATGTAAAAATTGCGGATCTCACGATTAATTTTCTTCTAAGTCTTTCATCTGCTTGTTCTTGTATTTGTAAGCACGATAGCTCAAAGACAAAATAAATAAATTAAATTCTATATGTGATCTTGATTCTTAAATTCTTCATTATTGTGAAAATTTGAAACGAAATAGCTGACAAAAAATGTCTTAAATGTGTAATTTTTTTTCTTCAACATACTGTGAAACTAAACTCAAACTGAATCGTATTATACAATAATACGATTCAGAAATCTAAGGGAGGGGGTCTCCAATTCCTGCTTCAAAACATTGAATTTGAATATCCTCGAAGGACCTCAAAAAGTATTCGATATATGTTACAGTACCAATCCGACAGAGAATTTATATCATTAGAAAAGAGGAGGCCATTGGCGTGTGCCTTGATGCAAGTAATGATACTTTTCTTGGCAACTCAAGTTTATTTTGCATGGATTATTATGATTATATCTTATGAATTAAATGATTGATATTTACTGATGAAAAATTAGATTCTGATTAAAATCTAAACTCATTTCTCGGAGTTCCTATAAATACACATGCTTACCGATGTCAGCCATCAACTCCCGCGCCACTCTTCCTCTGTCTTCACTTCATCTCCTTTAAGCTGTGAGGCCGGAATAGCACCATGGAGGTTAGAGGCATGACAGCCATCAAAATGATTTTGGGCCTGTGGTCTCGCATTGTCAAAATCCGTTACTGTATACTATGATAGAAGATGTGGCGTAATAACTCAGTGTAAAACAATGTGATGTTAAATATAAGATGACATGCTCTGTTACTTTAGTCATCTCACTGTAACGCTAACTGAATCAAATACATTGTTGATTTGTCAATCGAAAGCAAAAGAATTTTTCTTCTAAACAGCAACCCGAATTTCTTATAAACTTTAAAAAATTAGCGCAGATAATAACAAACAAAATGGGAAATTTTCTCTACGACCGAAGAAACATCGAGTGGTAAGTACTATATTCAGTTTATCTGGGAAAACATATTTTAAACCAGAAGAAATACTTTTTTATACAAGTAAACGCGATAATTAAAAAACATAACAACTTAAATGAAATTTGGTTCACAGTTTTAGCATCTGAAATGTAGTTTTTAATCAAATTTTGAACCAAATCTTTAAAAAAAAAAAGGTGTATGATCTTGTGATTATGATTGCAGTTTCATGCCAATTTTTGCTTTCAAATGGTCAATTCCAATATTCATATTTGATTTTTTAATGTTTGTACATTTACTCCATTACAGCAATTAATGGCCAAAGATTGCACGTTAATAGGCTTTTACTTAACTGTTGAAAGGGTTTATTTGAACTAAATCTAACTAAGGGTTTATCAGCTTGTATTTTCATATGCATTTAATCCCGGCAACTAAAAGCTTAAATTCAGAAAATTTGGTAAATGTTCTTGCAACTATGAGTGTATTTCCATGCCAATTTTTGATTTCAATCGGTTGGAGAAAATACGTCCAACATTCATATTCGGTTTTCAGGAATTTGTATATTAACCCAAGCTCGGCCGTTAATGCAAATGATTGCAAGCTAATAGGTTCTTACATAGTTGTCGTTTGCCAATGACATGCTGTTAATAACACACAAATATCGGATTCTTTACTATAAATACGAAACATATTATCTTCATATGTGGGTGGAAGATAAAAATTCGGAGGATTTATATTGTTCATGGTGCGTAATTTTATGCAGGGGCGGAGAGGGAATGACAGTTTTATTAGAAAGTATGCGAGAAAGTTTCGTTTAGATCACTACTACTAGTTTAATTTTATGAATAGTTTATGCTCAGTGCTCTGTACGTTAAGTACTTCACTTTTTAAAAAATGCAAATTTTACTTGTTATATTTTGTTACGGTTAAAAATGTTCGATTTCCATTAAATAAACATTATCTCTGGAAATGTAAAGCAGAAAGCGATAAATAAAAGTATTTTACTGTTAAAATAACCGTGAAACAAATAACAAAAAAATAAATGCCGTGGAATGAAGAAAAAATAACAGCAGAAGCGATAAATTAGAATGCGTCAGAAAATGTCATGCAGTATTTTTTTTTCAAATAAAAATTAACACGCAGAAAGATCTAAGAATAATGCTGTATGATCAAACAAAGATGCTGAGATTTGTAATAGTAGATATTCCATCCTTTTAAATAAAATTGCACTTCCTTTCGAGGAAAGATCCATTTATCAAAGAACTATCTCATAAGAAAATCTTTTCTTTAATCTAGAGTAATGTTTGTTTTTGATGGTCAAGTTCTCCTTATTTCAGTTTTTATAGAATCAATTATGTATAAAATCTTCTAATTTCTTAGCAAAATACTGAAAAATCATTAAGTAAAGGTAGGTTTACATTCATAACTGAAACGTTATTTCGATAACTAACTTTTGAAAAGTAAAACGTTTGTATAAATTCGATGCATTTTCAAATGTTTGATTTAAAATGTATTTCCAAATATAAGTTCAGCAAACTGAATTTTTTTAACATTTTATTTGTTATGGATTGCTTTTTATACTTATATAATTATAAATAAATTTTTGCTATTAAGTTTTTCACAATAACTATTTATATAAATATTTCATTTGTGTGGATCCTATAACGATATATTTAATTGTAGGATTCCACAATATGTAGAGCAAAAAGTGGATCTAATTCATTCACTTTTCAAACACTAATACAGAAGGTGTTTATATATTTTTAGAAAGATTTAAGGACCGATTTATTAATGTTAAAAATTTAAATATTATTTTCTAAATGTTCTATCTAATAGCCCTTTTCCTGCTTCATATATCAAATCTTGAATTCTATGAAAGAAGGGCTTTTCGTAAAATTTCCAGGAGTATTAACTGCCATTCCTTTTCTATTGTTAACTTTTCTGAGTCCAGCAATTGCGGTGGGTTTGCGCTTAGGATTAGTTCTTCTAGACACACTAAAGGTACAGTAATCCATAAATAAGGAATATATGTAATCTTTTCAAGAGACTTTATAGAAATATGTATAAATGCCATATATACATTGCAACTTATATATGCAATACCTGTATAAGCCTTCATTCTTTCAATGAATGTACGGGTACTTTACGAAATATGACTTATAGCTTTGTCTGAATGAAGTTTCACTCTTTGAAAGACATTGGAATAGAGAAATGGAATTTGTTTTGTAAAGATCGGATATAAAACTTTCTCTCGATAGCATGCTGAGTTAATTTTAAAATCCCCCCCCCCTCGCTCTTCTTATTTTTATTTTCGCAATGTAAGAAACCCCGGTAAGAAATCCCAAATCCCTTATTGAAACTTTATTCGCATTGATGGAACTACATTGTATATTATTTTCTTTCTGTGTTCGATAGTAAATGTTTTTTTTAAAGTCATTTAGTCAAACTTGTGCTTCTTCAAGAGACAATATATTCTCATTTAAATAGTTTTCATACATGGTCCTACAATCTGTTCTGCTTTGAATCTCATGTTATCTTGCTACAAGTGGGTGAACATCAGATTTTTTTAGCCTTTTACTTTCTCGTATATGTAGCATAAAGAAAGTACAGTAATCGTCAAAAAATTCGAACTCGAGATTTTGACGGATCTCCACGTTTCAGTCCTCTCTCAGTTCGAAAAACACATTTTTGCAAAATGTCCGGCCGACGGTCTGTGAAAAGCATAATTCAAAAATGAATTTTATATATGATCTTTTACACCATATTTGCAGATTTTTATCAAAAATCTGTTATGAGGAGCTCCATCTGTCCGGCTGTAACATGATAATTACAAAACAAAGACAGCTAGATAGAAAAAAAAATCGGAAAGTGGATTTAACATCTATAGTGTCGGCAACTGTCAAATTTTGAACAAAATCCAACTATGGGTTGCCCATATGTTGATCTGTATTTTCAGAAACAAGTAAACGCGATCATTTAAAAACGCAATGACTTAAATATACCAAATTTGGTATGGAATTTTATGACAAGTGCAGTTTTGTGTCAAATTTTTGTTTTAATCGGTTGAGGAAAACGTGTCTAAAACACAAATTTGATTTTTGGATACTATTAACCCATGGCGGTGATGAATCCTCAAAAACCCGCCACGGATGACGTAATAGATTCAGTAAAAATGCTACATTCATGCCGAAGGTTGATATTTCTTTACTATTGTACGCCAAAGTCATGTAAGGAGTTCTCTGGCATGACGAATTTATTAGAGAGTATGCGAGAAAGTTTTGGAGAGACCACTCCCTCTGGTTTAAATTGTGAATCTTGATTTGTTATTTTGTTTATTGCTACTAATGATGTACTGGACCAGTTAACTATTTCTAACAAGTATATTTTAAAAAATACAACATTTTGCGTTATTATGAGTTTATTCAATGTCAATTATTGTATTTAAATAATAATTTAATTATTATATTTATAAAAATTATTTATTTATATAATACATATATGTTAATGAGAACTGAGATACGCCTTTTCCGAAGAAGTCGAAACAGTTAACTAGTTCAAGACTGTGATTGATTTTTTTTATATTACTACCGATTACATTTTAGAAATATCTAAATGTAATCGGTAGTAGTATTACTTTTTAGTATTCATTTAGTATTACTTTTTTCGGGTATTCATTTAGAATATCCTTTCCTTGTAGAAGTAATGATTGACGATTTGTTTACATTTTGATTAATAATGTTGCTTATTTTGCAAATAGAAATTTTAAATGCTAGACATTTCGCAACATTTCTGAATTATGAAATAGGAATATTTCTCTTTTATAAACGCAAAAGTATATACCCTTAAATTACAGATTGTTTACATTCGAAATCTAATTCGACAAATTTTTATTAGAATTTTATTTAATTAAAAAATAATCGAAATTTTGTCTTTTTGCCAAGATCATTTTTGAAAATATTATTGCCCAGAAATAAATGTGCACCTTTTCAAAAAAAAAAAAAAATCCCACTTGGAAATAATAATTGGAGGTGTTTTTTTTTTTTTTTTTTTTTTACTTTGATTAATATTGATTTTGCGCTTTGAAATTTTAATACCATATATTTCCCAGTTTGTGAATTGTGGAATATGAATATATCTCTTCGGAAGGCACATTTTATTTCCTATCCCTATCACCAATAATAAGAGATAAAAAAAATTGTGTGTGTGCGTGCGCGCTAACTTAGAGCTACTAAACTTTGGAGCAATTTTTGAAATTTTAATTAATTAGAAATGAATGAAAATGTTATCTTTTTACCATTATCACTTCCGAAAATATTGTTTCAAATAATTAAGTTTGAACTGTTTCAAAATTTTATGCAGGTTTTTTTCAGGATTTTTTTCAGTTTTTAAAAGTATCTTTCTCCCCCCCCCCTCCCCGAATTTCCAACAATAGATTACATTAATATCCCTGAAAATCAAACTATTTTCATTGTTTCATGAAATATTTAATTGCATGATTTTCTTCTCTTGATGAAAGCCAAAGAAGGATATTGTGTAGATTGCCAAATAAATAAAAAAAAGTGGTTACAATATCGCGAAATTAAGATGGTAGATGAACCGGATATGTACGTTTCTAATAGCGCTGTGATGTCATGGGACTGTCTCGATGAGAAAGATTAATGTACACAATAAATGAAACTTCAATAAGATAATTTACCGTGTGGAATTCAATCTTTTAATGTAATTATTTAAAAAATCTTTTGGAAAATTATATTTTAATGTAGTTTTTTTATCCATGATTATCAATATTTTAACTATACGACTGGCGAAGTTTATCCAGGGTTTCCTCTTGCACCACTAAAACTTACATCAATCAATCAATAAGATAATTAATATAACATGGCCTTTATGAAAAACAGTTAAGCGGAATTTTGACCAGGGCGATCGAAGTATTTAAGATTTATCTGAAATCGGAAATAACCAATATTTTCGGCGAAATTGCTAACCGTCTGAGGAGATTAATCTTTTATAAATCTGATATCATGAAAGGTTGTGTACTGTAAGAGAAGAAACATTTTCAACATGAACGATAAAAGGTTTTTCATAATAATTATAAGTAATTCTTTATAACCTCGCAACACCTATTAAAATCATGCATAATTTCTGACGCTTAACGGGCTTTAAAAAAATCAATTTGATACAAACATTAATGCATTTGCAAATAATAATCAGGCTATGCAGCCAAAGGGTGAAACAAAGCAAAAATTTATTGTCCAATAACGTTGACTTTGATAGTATCTGACGAAATACCTTAACATTTATTAACTATTGTAATTACAATTATAAAAAAAGTACAATTTTTTTGATGTGGTAATATTTAATTTAATTTAAATGGTGTTACTGTCTTCACACGTAGGGGAATAAGATAGAAATTGAAACAGAAACAGGCGTTAAATTTGCATAATATAGCATGTGCGTTGGGATTCATTTATATCAAAGGGAAATGAAAGTAGTTGTGGATTTGGAAACCAACCAACCGATTTTATACAGGGTGTGCAGTAAGTCCGTCCAATTCATAAAACTCGAAAAAATAACCAAAATAAAAAACGGTTTAAAAAATTTAAAAAAAAACAGACGACAGATGGCGCTGGTACGAACGACTTAATTTGAAATATGCAAGTGAAACAGGCTATTATAAATTCTTACGCTCTTGATCCAGAATCAGTTCTCCGTTGCCTGCTATGTAAGTAAACAAGGGTGCTGAGTGAGAAAGATAAAGCTGTTTTACCAGGAATCGGTGACTGTTGCACTGTGTAAATTCCGACTTCAGAAAAATGTGAAGACTAGAAAAGGCTTTTTAATAATAACAAGAATCGTAAGACTTATTCAGTGATTTGGGGAAACTGATCACTGAAGGATCGTGTAAGGTCCGGAAGAGCAAGTCTAAGGCCGAAACGTTCGGCGCGGGTTGCAGCCGAAATGTAAACATTAGCGTCAGAATCCGCTGCAGGTACTAGCAGTATATGGAAAGCTGGCAGAAAATAAGTTTCCATTGCCTCCTCGGTCTCCAGATCTGATACCAGCTGACTTTTAGCTATGGGAAAATTTGAAATACCTGATGTGTCGATCCTGCCCATCCAATGTTACAATTAAAAAATGTAATGCGGCGAGACCTGTCTTGTATACA
The DNA here is from genome assembly GCA_026543865.1 of Argiope aurantia. NCBI lineage: Eukaryota > Metazoa > Arthropoda > Arachnida > Araneae > Araneidae > Argiope > Argiope aurantia. The sequence goes on from JAPMOR010112482.1 coordinate 223,904, forward strand.
GCCGGACATGATACACTCTGCCGTTGTAGGTTTTGTGACACGCCTGCAGTGTTTTATCACCTGTGGTGGTGGACATCTGAAACACATATTGCTATAATAAATGGTTTGGTAACATTATTTTTGTTATTTGCATGTCTTTTCTTTCAGTTATGTACAAAAAGCCACCTATCGGCTTGTTTTAATTTTTTTTTATCCTTATCTTAAAAACATCCCGTGACTTATCGATCCTAAACCTGCAAGTCGTTTTTTATTTTGCTTAATTCTTCAGATTTTATAAATTTTTAAAGTTTTTACGGACTTTTTGCCTATTCTGTGCATTTCGGTTTCATTAGAGTGCGTGTGGCTTGTCATTAAAAATTGTACAGCCCTATCTACAACAAATTACTAATAAAAACATTATAAAAAGCAACATTAGATTTTTTAATACAATGCCGTGCCAAAAATTGTAATCTCAAAAAAAAAAAAAAAAAAAAAAAAAACACGCATTTGCATCTACCAGTTAATTTTTCTTATCAGAATGGTTCACATTTGAATCAGAAGATTTTTTTAAATAATTCTGATTCTATTCACAATAAATATTGTTACGAAATTTTACCGGGGTTCGTTTGGATAGTAGAAGTTATATGGTGTGGAGAACGCTCAATCAGCAGACAGAAGTAGAGTGAAAACAACGACGTTTAATTACACGAAGACACACAGGACAGCACAAAAGCGACAGCTATATAGAGCACAGAGACGACTATCTTCAGCCGAGACGTGTAGCATACAACCAGAATCTACTGCAGACAGTAGCGCACAGCTCAGTTCAGCAGGAGCTTGACTCCGTCGCTGCTCACCGTCGTTTCCGAATACTACTCTCTACTACTACTTCGACGACTCCGTCCTCTCTGTCTTCAACTTCTCCGACTCGGACTCCTACTGACTGACTTCATTGCTCTCGAACTCCCCTGTCGTCTCTTTCCTTTGGCAGCTGCGGCTGCTTCCTTTTATAGGTCTCGGGAGGCGGGGCTAGAAGCCTCTCAACCAATCAGGAACGTTCGAGGCGTATCTCGGTTCCTACTGGACGGATCAGGAAAATTCTCGAAGTTTCGGGTATAATCTATTTTGGCGCCAAAATCGTCGCCAAGCTCTGGGATTTCCGACGCGCCACCAGGACTCTGTCTAATAGCGATGACTTTAAAACTTTCTTTCTGATAGTGGAACGAACTATGCTGGGAAGCCGAATTGCAGGTTTGTAACAATATAGATGAAATATTTTAAAATATCTTACGCAATTGATGAACGTATAAATTATTAAAAAAATTGAACTAAAAGTTAAATTGTATTTTAAGTTCAATGTAATGAATGGCTTATTATTCTTCTAACCCTACGTAGTACTATTTCTTAAATTTATAATATCTGAGGACCAAGAGCAGTTCACGTTGTAAATGCCATTCCTACAATATGTTTCATTAACATAATGGTTAATTTTGCAAAAATGAAGCGGTTAGAATGTTTTCATAACATTTTGTCAAAATATCATGTACTGTACACTCCCGAGTATCCGGCCAAATACGGAGGTAAGGCAGGCCGAAGTTCTATGGGTTCATTTCTTTACCCATCAATACCAGGAGACCAAGTTTTTATCCAAAATTCACTATTATAATACATATTTCTCACTTCTTACTGCGAACGTAGCCCTCCATTTATCTCATTGTAAACGCAGCCGCAACCCGGTGATTCTTAGAAGCAGTTGCCGGTAACGTGTCGAGTTGAAAGAGAAGGATCTGTATTAGTAGTTTATATACTGCACTGTACCTTTCCAGAATTTATTGCAGAAAAAGTAAGTTGAAGGATATGCACTGTTAACGTTTTAACAAATACTGTAACGCCCAACTCAAATGCAGGAAACATTAACGTAAATCGCAAGCCCTATTCTTAAGAAAATTAGCTCAAACCGACTTCTTATTCGCTGATAAATGATTACACAGATATAAAAAAATACCATTAGAGAAGAGTCAAAACTTACAATTTTTAGGTTCTGAAAAAGTCTTAAATAGATGACTTAATAGACGTCTTGCCTTCATCATTTAATTGCGATTAAAGAAAACTATAGCTAGTCTTCCCCGTGATCTGGGAAGGCCGCGGTTGCCTGGTGGTAAGGTCTCGGCTTGTGAGCCGTAAGGTTTCAGGTTCAAGACCCGATTCCATCGAAGAACCGTCGTGTAATGGGGTCTGTTGCACGTTAAATCCATCATGCCAAACGTCCTCCCGCTGGTGTGGTGTGGAGAGGGGATGCTAGCTCAGGTGTCGTCCTCGACATCTAACCGCGGTTCAAAATTACGAGGTTCGTCCCAAAATAGCCCTAATGTTACTTTACAACGGGACGTTAATATAATTAAACTCCCCGTGATCTGGGCGTCCCGGGTTCGAGTCCTCTTTGTTCTTCACCCTGTGTTCTATCTGTGAGGTGTGGAAACAGCACCCACGAAAAACGGGGTTGTGCAATCAGGTGTGTGAGTATCATCTTCATATGAGCTAAAAGTCAGTATTTTGCCCACGGGTGCTCAGGGGTCTTTACACCTCGGAAGCTACTGCAGCCCCTTGCAGTGGTAACGCAGACACGACATCCTTGAAAGAAAACTAAGCCGGATTGTATCGAACTGGATACTAGGGAGTATACTGTATTTTGAAAAGATATTCCTACAGTGCAATTATTTCAAAGCATAATGTTCTTTAAAGTAAATGCTTGTGATGACAATATTAAATTAGAAGCCGCCACTAATATAATAGAATCAACCTGTATTTGCGTGACATGCGCCTAATTCAATATGTTAAAAATGGAATCCATTGCACATCTTATCGGAGGAAAGAGAAGGTGACATCACAACCAGAATCATGGCTTACAAGGCTTATTTATTTTTCGCCCCCTCCAATCTCATTTGCCTACTTTTGTTTTATATATATGAAATTAATACAAATATACTGTTTTATGGAGACTTCCAAAAAATAGAGATGGCAACTATATTCTTTCAACCCCTTGCCACCTCCCGATACGCCTCTGCAGTGTAAAGCAGCTAGCAGTTGAGTGTTAAATAACTTGTATACGGTAATTGTACAGGCTTTCAATGAAACTCCAGCATAAAAGACATGTAGCACATTAGAGATCGCTTAGGATAATATAAGCGAATTTTTTGTTGTGAGAGTAAGAGCATATCGCAAATGGGTATCGCATCAGCTTTTGTTATAGTGTGAGGAAATGGATATCATGACAATGTTATATGGGTACCAAGACAGCATTGCTATATGAGTGCATGACACCAATGTAGATATGATCAAGAGCAAATTAAAAACAGGCGCACTTCAGAGGTTCAATGTTAAAAAAGGACCTTAAATAAAGAATTTATTACCTAAAAAATATTTGTTTTGTTACAATAATTTAACATTTAGTATTAAATTAAATTGATCTGAGCTTTATAATTTGTTAAAAGTTTTGTTGAAGGAAATAGTTATTTTTACAATAGAAGTATGCAAAGTAATTATACTAAGAAAGAAACCAGTTACATTTTCTTTCATGCACAGAATCCTTAACTTTTTTGGTGGCGTTTTTATACGCATATTAAATATATAAAAAACATTTCTGCATTCAAAGTATAAACAAAAATTATTTGAATTAATTGTATAAATTAAATAATATTATATAATAGTCACCTTCAGGCGAGCTACTGGTTCTTTAGAAATATTGGTTATATATGATTTTTGATAAACCATTTAGATATAACTTCATGCCCATAATTTTCCGCCCAACTGTTTGACATTCAAATCGTGTTATTTTAATTGTCTTAAGTTTTATTTCTTGTCTTCATGAAACTTTCAAATGAAGACATTCCCAAAACACCACTGCTAAAAATGTAAATAACACGACTATTGTTCATCTATCTTCTAAATTTCGAGATATTGTAACCACTTTTTTATCTGCTCAGTGAACTGCACAGATATTAAGCAGTCTTTTTTTCCTTAGCTTTCATCAGCAACAACAACAACAACAAAAAAAAAGGGGTGATTAAATATTTGATGAAGCAATTAAAACAGTTTGAATTTCAGGGAAACTATTGATGGAAATTATGCAAATAAAAAAAAATGCCAAAATTTAGCAAAAATTTCCACAATTATTAAATTGATAAAAATATATTTTTCATATTTTAAAACAGCCTAAAATTCATTTCTGTGCAGTAATAGTTTCAGAAATTATCTTGGAAAACGCGAATATTCAGCTTAATTTTCAATTAATTAAAAATCCAATTAAAATTTCAAAAAATTCGCACCAAGGTGCATATTTCCACCTTCCAAAGTATATATATTCCAAATTTGGTAATTGTTGATCAAACGGTCTGATCTGCTGTGCGCCAACACATATAGCCATTCATTTTTATTTTTAGTAAAGATTCATAAAAATACTATTATAATTATGCTTATTTAACTACCGGGAGGAAAGAGATTTAATAAAATTTGCGATTTACCGTATTGTTTAACAAGTTTTTTTTATTCTTGGTTTCTATATTTTTGCGTTATGTATATTTTTTCTTGTTTACCCATAAACCTCAATTTCTTGGGATTTTCTGATCATCAGGGATTAGTTTTCAGACGATTGTCGGGTTCCTCAAAGAAAAAAAAAATCCTGGCTTTAATCCCTACCGACGGTAATTCATGATACAGCTTTAGGTTATATTGTTACCAGTGATATATACTTGCCCCTACATGGCACTTTGAGATGGAGTATTTGTATAGTTCCCATGATGCCCTTCAGTTAGTAAGATATCACTACTGTATGATAGCTCGACTAGCCAACTTCAAAACTATGAGACATGTTATTTTTCCATGTTCAGTTTGTGTGTGTAATTTGATGTTTTGTGTCTTGTGATGTGGAATCTAGAAGAAAAAATCTCAATAAAATATGATTCCCAAAAGCCGGTGTTTTTATCTGCACAACGCCATAAGTCTCTCTTCAATACAAGATTCATTTTCCATTCATTCATTTTTTTTTTAAATTTTTGCTTTAATTATTTTAGGATTTTTTATTCTAAAGCAAAATTGTTTACAATTCGAAATATGCATGTGCATTATGTTTAAAAAACGCCTTCTCTCGCCCCAAAGAATTTCAGCATCAGGTAGCTTAACAAGGTTAATCCACTCCAGATCATGATAGCATTTACTGTTGCGTGACATGATATCATCATGGATATCATGACAGCATTTTTGATTGTGTGCGTAAATGAATGAAAAAGAGACGAAAAAACGTAGAATAATCTTTATTGGGTCATGATCGACCATGGACTTGGAAAAAACCTGTCGTGATACAAACATTTCTTCTCTTTGGCATTCTGTGCCGATCTTTCTCACAAAAAGGCGATTAATCTAAAAAGCGTTACGTATGGCTGCTGGATATCTCGCACAGGACAAAAAAGAGCGAATTTCAGCACATCCGCGGAATGATGGAGTGGACTAGAAAATAACAGGCGACATTTGCTGGAATTTGCAGGACAACCCTGCACTTCTTCACTTTTGCACATGGAGAAAACACTGGACGAAACGCATTCTTCAAAAAAGATACATCAAGTTAGGAATTTCAAGGAACGCATTTTCAAAAATTAGTCTCTAGATTTTTGTTATAAGCAAGTAGATGTATAACACAGCTCATTGAGACGAAGACAATTAGTTCTTACCTAAAAATTCAACAATATTTAAAAATTAGATCTGAAGAAATTTGTTCCTCGAAAAATGGAATCAATTAATCGTTCTTATAAATAAATTTTATAACAATAATGTAATAAATTCCTTTAAATATTTCACAACTATAGCAAAGATTTAACAGCTATAACAATTTTGATTAATTTAATAAAACACATGAAGATATGTAGACGGATTAAACAAGATATTGGCAACAAGACACTGAACAAAGCAAACGATTCTACGAGTGCAACAACTTTCAGAAAACACAACGACATGCCGTCCATGTGCAAAAGCCTAGAAACCAATTCGGACAAGCTGTGTGTAAGCTCGCCAAAGTTTGTTCACTAATTTTTTTTTCTTTGCTTTATTGTCTCATCTGCCAATTCAGTATTGGAATCTTAGACAAAGAATTTCTCCTAACTGTTTTCGATAGTGGTCGAATGGGTGCCGAGCAATCGTCGACCAAAGACGAATCAGGTGAGGCCTCTCTTGCCCGGTACTCATTGATCAGTTTTTCCATTCGTTCCAAAATCTTCTCGTCCGAGTCGAGAACCTCTGAATCGTTGAGGATCTCTTCTAGCAAGGGTGGCACTGGCTTAACTGGTGATGACTGTAAAGAAAGCGTCCTTCTTTTAGGATGCCACTCTGGCGTCCTAGCAGGAGAATTCGAAGCTGTCCGATTGGTGGACGAGGAACGCTGCCTACCACTTTGCGATGCCCGACGATTGCCCGGTAACATCTGAGTCCGACCGCCCCGATTGATTGGGGATTGTTGGAAAAGGGATGTTTCAGATCGACTAGCGGATAGTCGGCCCCCTCTGAAGCGATGCTGGGGTGATGGCGATTGAGATGTCGGAATGCGACTTCTCTGTGGTGACGGTGATGGGGTCACTGTGGTGCTGGGCGCTTGCGGCTCCAGGGATGAATCCTCGGCATCTTCAGAACAGGTGTTGTTCTCACCGAACTTCATCACCTTCCTGGGTGAATATCTGCGTTGTCTTCGGAGGAAGTCAGCACCGCCTCGGCACAATTCAGCTTCTGATATTTCGGATGAGCTGTCAGCAGAGCTGGGTCGACCGCTCTTGCCTCGGCCCCTGCGTAAGTTGGGAGGGCCCCAGTCGTCCCCGCTGCTTCTGGAAGAGGAGTTCCTGTCGTCAGAGCTGAAACGGGACATGTCGAAAGAACGCCGGCGAGAGGGGGGTGAGGTAGGAACGCTGGAAGAACGAGAAGAAGAGGGAGTGCCGGAAGAGAGTGGTCTGCAAAGAAACAAGAAAATGGATAAGAAATCAAATGATAAAATATCGATAAATGAAAAATGCCCATCGTTTAGCTTTCAAAAATCAACCACCAAGAGATGGGAAAAAAAAAAGAGAGATGCAAGCATATTTTTATAAACTTTAATTTGATTTGTTGATTGATGGTCCATTAAAAAATTACATGGGGACTATGCAGCAAAAGCTATTTTAATTTGTTACTTTTATAGAATACAAATCAAATTCTATGTAATTACATTGCTCCAGGGCAGAATACAAAAATTCGATTCGCAGAAATTAATTAAATACATATTTTGAATTAAAAATAATACTAACACTTAAAATAACGAGATTGATACAAATAAAAATGAATCAACGCAAATGAATAGAAATAAAAACTTAATAAGAAAAGAGATTTCTTTAACGGCAGAAGATGAAATCACTGCAATTTAAGAAATTTATTAGCTATTCTAACGTTCCTTTAAAAAAATGGAAAAACAGTTTTACTTATATTTAGGAAATTTTTTTCAAAACTAAAATAATTTTTAAAAACTCGAATCAAAAGTTTTGATAACTAATTCGATGCCAGCTCATTATGTCAGTATTTTCAAACGCAATTAATTATTGTTTAATAAAATTTTGACTCCATATTGTACTAAAAGGTAATTAATTAAAAAAAACTAATTTCTAAATTACATTTTATTTATAATAATGACTTATAAATTAAAGACTAAAAAAAATAGAAAATAATCAAAACAAAAATGTAATATACTAACAATAGCTTGTTTTTAAAAACTGTTATTATTAACTTTATTAAAAATAGTACGGACAGTGGTCAAGCATTTAAAAAGGGGTGGGGGAATGGAAAGAATACTGTTGCTCACTAAGCGGTAAAGAATTATTGAGAAGTTTCAAATCCTTGAAAATATAGAAACCAAATCCGATTAGGAATTTAGCTTATCTGTATAATTCACCTTTATCAAGTAAGCGAAAACTGCTCGCCTCGATGAATTCAGTAAAATCCGAAGCATGATAAGCGTTATCATTTTCATCTAATCATCATTTTATGTCAGTATTTCAGTTTAGCGGATCACAAAATACTTGATTGATTTCTTCAGCTCATTTACATATGTTCATCTTTTTATGCTAACTTTTTCGCTTTGCGTTTTTATTAACCACGTTAAAGGATAGAAGCTATATAAGTGATAAAAATCAGATAATTTTCAGAAATTAATGAAGTATCGTGTTCAAATTTGGGACGTGTAATTATGAAAACAAAAAATTTCAAAGTATGTCAATCATTATTTGAACAAACTTTTTTTATTAGTAGCACGCACATTAATTTTATATTTTGTTAGTTTTATAAACATCTTAATAGTATTTGATACATACTTTTTATCAAAAGTAGCATATATTCATAAATAGAATTTGCTGGTCGCATTATGTGGAGTCCTAAAAAATAGACGAATTTTGACAATTGAGTGATTTTTTTAAAGTTTTAATTTTGTTGTTATCATGCGAGGTTAAACATGAAGAGCTTCTTCAGTTATTTAAAAGTAGATACAATTTTGTTCAGCATGTTAGAGGTGAACCAAATATGCTAAATGTTATGTATATTTTAAGTGACATGCGAATGTTCATAATAAGATGAATGTTAGAGGTGAGCCAAATGTGCTAAATGTTATGTATATTTTAAGTGACATGCGAATGTTCATAATAAGATGAATGTTAGAGGCGAATCAAATGTGTTAAATATTATGCATATTTTAGATAATAATCATAATAAGATGAATGTTAGAGGCGAATCAAATGTGTTAAATATTATGCATATTTTAGATAACAATCATAATAAGATGAATGTTAGAGGTGAATCAAATGTGCGAAATGATATGCAGATTTCATCTTGGATTAAAAATTTGTCGTAATATTTTAGTTTATTTGGTAAATTTGAATTTAAAAAGGAACGCTGTCGTAAGTTTATGATAGGCATTTTGTTTCATTATTAAAATTTCCATAAAGAGCCGGTTATAGATAATTAAATTTGTAGATGTGACGTTTTTTAAAGTTCAAGACAAAGTTTAGACTTACTAAGCATAATGTCAAGCTCATCGAAAATAATATTATATTAATCAATAATATAATCTCCTGGCTTCCATACAACATTTCCAATGCGTTGACCTTCACTGAGTACAAAATATTGCATCGGAAATTTCTGGCACGTCCTTTTTTTTTTTCCCTCGGAATTTAATTTTACAAAGTTTGAGTATGAAATTTAGAAATTTAGTTTCATTCAGTACATTGTTCTAACTGCAGATGTTCTTAAACAGGGAAAGTTATTTTATTTGAATAAGTGTTGTTTATAAATGTCTTGAAGTTTTGAGTAGCAGTCACACGGATAATTGAAACGCGACTCTTTTGAAAAGAAAACATATTACTACCCACATCATCGTAAGGATAACAACATTTCAGATTCAAAATCAGCAAAGTGCTTGCAGCTGCCAATTCATGAAGTGAAAGGCGGTTATATAAACATAAATTTCGTCGATCATAGAATTAATTTGTTTTAAATGGTTTCTGAAAAATATCATTGAATGGAGCAAGATTTCAGTACAGAAAGAAACGATTTTCTTTATACAAATGAACAAAAAGAAGTTATATTATTTTTTGATTACGAGAAATAAAAGTTGCGAGTTTGCAAAATTATCTTAATTTTTTCATTATGATATCATACCAATTCTACATTTTATATATATTTATTATGAAAATAACTAGCATCACATAGAAAATTGATCACACAAATGAAACATTGTCAATAAATAAAGTATTCATACAAGGCAAATTATGCGAATCGTAATAATTGTAATAAAACGATATTATTACAAAGACATCATCACATTGTTACGTCACATTGCACGTCATTGAAATAACTTTATAGGTGCTTCTTGAATTTCAAAACTATTATTATTTTAGATTCATAAAAAATAATTACATAAATATATTCATATAATAAATATATTTCATTAGTTCTTAAATTGAAAGTTTTTGTTTCAGGTTTTAAAAAGAAATTGATAAGAAATAAAGGCAAATTGAATTAGTCGTTTTAGATGGAAACCAGTGTCACTATTATCTAAAATCAAAATAGAATTTTTCGTTTCTTAAAAAAAAAAATGAATTGGCATTTAGATGCCTGATAAATATTATGAACCGTAAAAGCAGAATAATATTATGCATATAAATCTGTATCGTACAATACGCAGTTATATATATTATTTTCCCCATTTTGGTATAGTGATTTATGTTTGTATCATTACCGTTTGCTAATTTTCAATTTTATTTTAAATAATTTAATAAAAAATTAATAAAATTACGTAAATAGAATTTTGCAGGAATATTTTTTTTAGAAACGAAATTTTAATCATACAATAAAGAATTTAAATAATTAATTTCAAATTAAAATCAAAATTTTTTTTTAATAAATTTTCTAAATTCTTTACACTTATTTACATAGATCGACAAAATAAGTTTAATAGGAATTTATGGAATAAACAATACAGGATTAAATATCACATTGAAAATATCCACAAAATCAGCCATGCTTAACGATCTTGCATTTCACGCTGAAGTAGATTTTATAATAAATGTTGCTGAAATAATTTCTTTTTATGGTACCGACACTGCCGTTCAAATTTCTGAAAACTGTTTTATTATCACTGATTAAATAAAGACATTTAGGAAAAGATAATTAGGGACATGGGAAATATAAGCAGGCATATATATTATCCTGTCTTGTTTAATGGAATTGTTAATAGCATTCTATTCATTAAAAAAAAAGTCGCTGCTATAGGATATGTCTCATTTGCTCACAAAACTTTACTGTTCACATCTTCAGCTGAGCGACAGAATGCTTTTTTTAAGCATGATTTAACCACTACATTAAGACCGATAAAAGTTTAAAAAACATTTTTACAAAATAAAAAAAAAAATAGTGGTATAATAATTTAAAGTTTTATAATAGCTCAAAAAAAAATAAGTATCATCCTTATTTCAAATCGTATGCGATGAATTTTTCGAAAGACTCATTAAAATTTAAAAAATTACACAAAAATCTGTTATCTAGAGAAATTTTGTTCAAAATTACTAAAAAAAATCATGAATTTCTAATTAAATGAATATTTAATTAATTCTTGTACTTTTCAAAGTTGATAATATTTTTTTCTCTTGTGTTGGATAATAAGTGTGTAAAGTTTGGCTGAATTCTGCCTGCAATTTAGGGAAAGATGTGGAACATACATACATGCATAGTCACAATGACTTTTATTTGCATTAAGATAACGTCAAAATTTATTATTGTGACTCTTTTGAAAGAGTTGAAGGGCCTGATTATGACTATGACCATGGCCATCACTCAGTTTATCAAAACTCTAGCTGATGACCTTCTGATCAGTCAATCGTGGTCTTGCTTAAATGGTTTTGCCAATTTCTTTAAAATTTGCAGATAAAGAATTTTAATATTTTCCTCCTGAAGACGGTGCACAGTTGTGTATGCTAATTTTAAATCCGAATGAAAAGCAATACTATTAAAAAAGATAACATGACAAAGTTGAAGAAAAGAAAAGACCATGTTTTGGTCAAATTGAGATCATCAAGATGGGACATAAGCCGATTAGAAATAGATGAGGCAGAACACGTCAACTGTAAGATAATATCGGAAAGTTTAATTCCTCTTTTCCTTTTCTAGAATCATTCTTTTAAGTACTATATCTCTGCTACTAATAAAGAAGAATGTGTTTGTGCCTGTGTAAGTAGTACTGTTTCTCTACAGGAGAGACTATTTGATCTAAATATACCAAATTTGTCATAACTACACTTTGCAGAATTGGAAATGTGCACTTAATTTTTAATTGATTAATATTTTTAAAAAGAAAGTGAGATTTTGATGTTTTTCTGCAATACGCTTCGAAAATATTACTACACAAAATTAAATTCATGCCAGTTTGAAATCCAAAAGTATTGTCTTTTTAATTATACCAATTTCCATGAAATGTTCTCCTGAATTTTGCCAATTTTCTTTAAAAAAAATATTCTTTTGCTTAATTTTCAACATTAGATTTCATTGCTCACACAATTTTCATTTTTTCATTGAATAATTAATCGCGGTGGTTTGCTTCCGTTGTTGAAAGTCAAGGGAATTAAATTCTCATTAGTATTGATTTAATTTACGATCAATCAATTAAAATAGAATAAGAAGGAGAAGTTTCATGCCGCAAAAGGTAATGAGCAGTTAGAAGATAGATCAGATTGGCATTATGTTTTAACTGATTCTGTGATATCATAAGATTTGACAGCACTTGGAAGACTCGATTTCAGAATAAATAGGACACGTGCAATTCTTTTAAAATGAAAAGGCTCTAATATCTAACAAGATCTGATTGTAAAAAATATTTGTTGAGGGCAAGATAACATCAAAATTATGCATAAAAGATTTAATTGAAATTAAACACAATCAATATTTTCAGCAAACCAACTGGTCACCGAAGGCGGTTGATTCTGTAAATTAAAATATATATATATATATGACAGAGAAAAGTTTAAAGAATGTTTTTAGAACTATACTGGATTAAAAGTAATTCATGCCTTAATTATTAATATACAGTATATTTTAGTTTCACTTAAATTTACATTTTGAATTTATTCTCTCAAAGAATTAGAAAATAACGAAAATAAATAACAATTCAAATAGATTATATACAGAAAAATACCAGCAACCGCACTCTTTATCCTGAAATAAAAAGGATGCCATATTATTTCTAACATTTCAAAACTAGAAAGAGCTCGAAGAAATTTGAAACTTAATTCCGGGATGATTCAGTGTTACAAAGTTGCTCTTCAAATCAACAGTTCGAAAATGAATGAAGGCAGAAAGAAGTATTTGTGCAGAGAAAATAGAAACGATGCCCGTGTTTTATTTGCTAAAAAAACACATTTTTTTTTTGGTAGCAATAATTAGAATATAAGTTACTAAATGAACACGCATTTGTCGGATCTATGCTTCACATATAACACGACATTAGGATATAAGCAAATAGGTAGGTTTTAATACTTTTCCAAATATGTTTTTCAATTGAAGAGGTTAAACAAGACTCGAATAGTGATGAAAAAGAATTTAGTAGAAAACTTCAATAGCGTTGAAATTTTATAATGCATTACATACCCTCCAACATTGGTTACTCAGTCATCAGAAGTACGTCTTATAAATAGATATCTTATATTTAACATAGTATCAACAAATTATTGAAGAATAGATATTTCTAAAGAATTTTAATTAAATTGATTTTAATATTAATTAATTTTAAAACAAATATTTTCAGCATTATTCAAAATTATTTAATGTACATTTATTATTAACCAAATAATTATAAGTGAAATAAGTTTTTTTTTTTTAAATCACATAACACAATTTTGTTGATCAAACAAATTAACACTATTTGTTAGAAATGTACAACTTTTTTCATTGAATAGCAATCTTTTTTGTTATTTTTAAGTCATCATTACTCAGTTTAACATTATAATCAAATCCTATATTCATTTTTATTATGAGAAGTGACTTCAGTGTTCTTGTATTCATGCTGAAACAACAGGATCCACCAACCGCCTTTTTTTTCTTCTAACATTGCTAAAAGTACTTTCACTATTCACATTACTGCGAGCGAAGATTCGGATAAAATATCTTTTCGGCGTTTTTGTAATTTCCGTAGTTTTTCACCATATATCCGTAATTCCGTAGTTTTCATCTAATTTCCGTAATATCAATGGAAATTCCATAGCTGTTGGAGAATATGCCACTATATTAATACTTGATTACAGTGAAAAGTTTTTTTGGCAGAAATCATTAGCTGAAACAGGGCTACTTCGGATGCAGTAGTGATTTTTAACCTTTTATTCCATTTTTTTTTGTGGTAAATTTTCCAGAATTCATTGGAAAACATAGCATTTTTATAACACTTCAGTGACATTATACTCTGACATCTTGTAAAGGCTGAATATGACTACGAACTGACAGAAAAGATAAAATACCGGTTTAGAATTGAAGATATTATCAACCATCTACTCTACACTATTATTCAAAACTGTATAAATATTACGTTTATTATTTATAGATGATCAGTACATGATATCATCAACCTCATTGTTGGATAATAATATTTAGAGGCTTTTAGTGAGCGTAACACACAAATTACAATTAGATTAATAGCAGAGTTAAAAATAAACGAAAAAAAAGAAAAACCTGCGTGTGAAAAAAAATAAAGTACCAACATTCCAGTGTTGAGCAAACAAGCGAAGACAAGTTGATTATTACCTGTGGGTATTCAGATGCACCTGTATGGTACCCGAATTGGACGGAGACACTCGGTTCACGGAGATGCGTCGACCTGAAAAATGTTTGCATTTGTTTAAAAAGGATTCCTCTTACGGTGAGCAACAAACAATATAAATTCTCAAGCACTTTGGGCACTGATGCGGCAAAAATTACCGCGTGCCATCGCTATTTCCTTATTTGCTGACTGCCTGTCACCTTGCCACTTTTGTGCAGCGGACGCCTAGCGAAGCCGCACTTTTGTGGCACACAATGAGGAATAGTCACGAGAATTGGTTTGCATATGCGCCAGAACATTTCGTGCTTTTAAATTCTTATATGCGCAGAATGTTTGAACACACCCATCTCTATTATTTAAATAACAGTTATGAACCTAAATGACCTAGCGATCGGGTTACTTCACAAATGGAATCCAGAAATATAAGATGATGCTTGAAGCCTGAGAATGCCTGGTTTCTTAATTTGATTTTCTACAGAACACGAAGGAGTTGTCATGCCTATTCGCACTCAGGAAAATGTGATTAATAGCTTTAATTGCTGAATGTGTTTTAGAGTAGCATTTCTTTGCATTTTCTAATTTCGACAAGAAATATTTGGTAAACCCGTTTTTGCATGATTTTTTCCTTTTTTTTTATGAAATAAAATAATTTATGCTCTAGATTAAATGAAAAATGTTTTAAAAAATCCTAGTATACATATATAATATAAAATAATTAAAATAATCAGTATGATGGAAATATCCATCATACAAATTTACATGTTTATGCTCAGTACAAAATCTTCAGTGTCCTTCTCTTCTAATTTTCTCCACATGATCGTTTTTATTAGCAAAAAAAAAAAAATATCAGATTAGACTTTAAAAAAATATTCAACAAATAGCTTTCTTCCAACCACAACGAACAGCGGAATGGCAAGTTTAAATCCGCTATAATAATTGTGATATTTGATTTTTGTTTTTTTGACAGCTACGTTCCTTATTATGCAATAGTCATGAAAAAAGTTGCCAGCAGCAAACAATTTACAGTACACCTGTTTTGAGAACAATTTTTTGTTCACTAAATGTTATAATGGAAATTTCCATCATCATGCAAAGAAGGGTTAAAAGAATATGCATGCTTAAAATAATCAGATTTTAAGAATTCCTGCCTTAGTTGTTTTGCTGTCAATTATTAACAAATCTGCAAACATATTAGAATGGTACAAAGCTTCTTGATAATGCTACTGTATCCAGTTTCATAATTAGAATATTTATCCATCAAAACTGAAGCTAACACCCAAAAATTTAGATTAACCAATATAATTTTTTTGAAATATTTTATTTATGCAACATCATCCATTTTTCGATCCACTCGAGTAGTGTTATAGAAAGGGTAAGCCACTTGGGGTCGAGGCATAAAATTGCGTGTCTAGGGTCTTTTGTGCTCCTAGTCGTCAGCAGCATCTTAATAAGCAGTGTTATTTTTTCACTTCATGCTTAACTTTTAAAAGTAACAGAAATATACTGGTATTTTGTCACCGTGATGCGGCATTCCTCTCTAAAAAAATTACTTCAGTGCTATCCATATTACAATAGTTGGGATCTCCTAGTTTATACTTTCTTTATCTACCTATCGTTATGGCATCAAGGTTATCGTTATTGCTAAGATATAGACACAGCAATACTAGTATTCGGGGCATAGATGCCTCGACACCAGTCGTGAGAGTACATATTTGATACTAGACTTGGGAATATAGATGTCTCGGGTACAGAGCTCTTAATGTCAATCTAGGAATCATAAGTGCTTCTCTATCACTTTTGGCAGTATAGATGCCTAGGAATCATATCTTAAGAGGAAGAACCATACAGATGGGGGGAAAATGTTACTTTTTAAGACCAAATATGATAAAGGGGCAAAAATAAATAATTCCATGTCTTGGTGGCATTAACCATTGTAAAGTCACTAATCATTATGTTCCAGGCAACACTTACCCTCTCTACGTCACTGCCATGTTCTAAGGATGTTCTCTCAGTTACAGTAAGTTTGGACAGATAAAGAAATGGTTTAAATAAATACATAAACGCAGTCCAAAACACGTTTTATCAATAAGTAAAAAGTTCGAAATACGTATTTTCAGCTACCTGACTTGCAGCGGCAGGGGTCATGCTTGTCCAAATAGTGTTCCAAAGTGTCCCATCCGCCGCCCACTCGCACCATGACATGATTTCTCAGGATCTGAAAGCAAAGAAAAGAATCGCCTTATCAATCACCTCGTGAACCGCCTATTTTCAGATATAAAAACCGAATGCAAATTTTTTTATTGCCGGCTGCCGTTATTGGGGCATGAAATTCTAGCTTTTTGATCGAAATGTCAAGACTTGCCTGATGACCTGGATAACATCGACCGAGGGCGATTGGTTTTTCAAGGAAAAAAAAAGTCAGGGTTATAAATGCCCATAAACGGTAGAATTTGTCATCCGTTTTTCGAATTCACTGTCTGTCCAGTTCATCTTGATATCGAGAAAGAAGATTCGGCCAACTGTCGTAAATTGTCCCATCGCCTTAAAATCGTGATTAGAATTTTCCATTTATATGTTATCAAACCTATTATGGATGGAACATTTACCGAATAGAGATTGGAAAATTATACGGTTGGATAATGTTTATATTTATTTGGATTAGCCAATCGTAGCTGTTTTTTAAAGAAGCAATCTAAATTCCTGCTTTCTCAGTATAAGCTCTCTGTCATTACTATTTTATTTGGGTGATGATTTTCTGCGAGCCTAAACATAAATTGGATTATCAGTAGACATTTTTTAAAGAATTGAGATTACAGGATCATTATTTTGATGACATAGAAAAGAAAAATTATAACAGATATTGACTATCAATGCTCTCGGATACTTAAACTTGAAACTCTATGAATATATCTCCTACTCTCTTCACTTTAATTGCAGATATAAAAAGATTTAAAATACATCTCCCAATATGAAATATTGTAACAAAATGTAAACAGACTACTTCAAGGATCGAAAGCTTCTTAGAAGAAAGTGCAAGTTAAACATAGACGATTTCAGCATAGTTTAAATATTATTCATTGCACCCAGTACTTACATTAACCTTTTAAAGGGCCAATTTTTTCTAGTCATATTATGTTAAAATATTTTTAGGCTTAGAATTAGAATAAGAAAAGGGATTCATTTAGCTTATTAGATAAATTAAATTTCATTAATTAATCAATTTGGTTAATTAATAATTAAGTAACAAATCAAAACACATCATTTTGTGTGAGATAAAGAAATGGAGCATCTAAGTTTCTGTCTTTCTAAAAAAATTTGTCATAATTTATGCCAACCTACATAAATTCATACAAAGATTGATAAATTTGGTGGGAAGTATACTTCCCATGGCCTTAGAAAGGGTTAATCGAAATCCAACAGCTTATATCTGAACGTTTAGAAATATACAATTTTAACTGACAAAATGCTTCAAATGATGTTAAGAATTCTATTTTATGCTATCTGAATCAATAAATGTACTGTTGAAATAAATATGATGTTAAAAATTTTCATATATAGCCCCTTAGTTTCATTAATCCCGAATCGGCTTAGATGATTTGAATTCAGATAAATTTTTTAGATATAATTTCATGTCCATGCTTGCGAAAAATTGTCAGACAATAAATTGACTTATAATATATTATATTAATTGTGTACATAAACCTTTTTAATGGAAATAGCAGCATAACATCATAGTGCAATTAAAAACGTAAATATCTGGTTCATTTATTTTCTAAATTTCGCGATAAGCATATATTAAACAGTATTCTTTTTCTTTAGCTTTCAAAGAAAATTTTTTTTTCACACAATTAAATATTTGATGAAACAATGATAACTGTTTATATGTCAGGGCAACAATGTAATCTACTGCTATAAATTAGAAGAATAAAAAAATTCAAAATTCAGAAAATCTTGTAGTAGTAATGTAGTCTTGTATTGTATTATTATTGATTTACTAAATTGATTACTAAATTGATTATTGATTTACTAAATTGTTAATAATTGATATGAAATGCATTAATTAAAAAAATTGTTATTTGATACGACTGAAAAATATGAATGCAATTGAATCAATTTATAGCAGATTCAAAAGTGTATACATTGCAAAATAAAATCCTACAACGGAGTTAAAAAAAAAAAGCGAATGGATGTTTTGATGGATGAGTTTGAATATTTTAAAACATTATTACATTGTATATCCAATTGAATTAAACATATTCTTAAAATTAAGGGAAAAAATTGTATGGAAATAATTTCACGAGTCTTAAGATAATAAATATAAAGACTATTTTTGAAAGATATATGTTGAAAGTACGAATATTAATTTGTATAGGTAATCAATCACGAGATTACTCATCTCGCGACAGCTAAGCCTAATTTTATGCTCGAATAAACTTTATCTGATGCCTATAGTTGATTTCTTTTATTTATTTTCCCCTCACTGGACTTCTTGACGAACTTCCTCTGAAAACATTTACAATAACATTTTGCAGCTCCATTAATTAGTTAAATGAAGCGTTACATTAAACGCAGCATCAAAAGCGTTCGATGAAACATTCTGAAATGTTTGCAAGACGCTTTGTTTATATTTGACTGTGTGCCATTCGACAATAAATAATAACAGCGATTTCTATGCATGCGCGTTAGCGCTATATATATATAATACAGATTTTGAAACGATGTGAAATTCCTTTTCATGCCATATTTTCAGAAGTTATCGCGGGAAAATCCAAAATTTCGCTTAATTTTTAATTACTTAGAATTGATTAATTTTTAATTATATGTGCCAAGTTTGGTAGTTCCGAGTCAAACGGCCTGACTTATAGAGCGCCAACACACACACACACACACACACACACACACACACACACACACACACACACACTCACGCACGCTTTCAACTAGTTTTTAGCAAAAATTATTAAAATATTCTAGACACATTAGAATTTTAAACAAATAAAATCCTACTCTTTTAAGACTAAACTAACTGAATTATGAATTATGATAACGTTATTTTTGTCAATTTCAGATCATTTCAATGGTCACCATGAGGAAAATCCATCAGTTAATGAGTTATATTTGCTCCACGGAGAGAAGAGAATATCTATTAATTTCTGGAAATTCTTTTAAAACAAAAAGTACATGCGAAATACATGGACTTCGAAAAAAATTGCCAAGACAAATTGCTGCGGTACAGTTAAAATCCCTTTCACTAGAGTCAGTTTTCACACTTTAAATTCTTTTAAATATGTGTTTATAATAAAGTTCTTACAAATTAAACCAAACGGCTTACGTTACTTGTTTTATAGGATTAATCATATTAACTCTTAGTTATATCTTATGAATATTAGTGTAAAATTTAATTATTCATAATTTAAAATTGCAAAGAGATACTTATTTATATTAATTTTTTATAAAAATAAATTTTCCTGAAAATTCAAAAATATTTAAATTGCCACAAGGCCGGAACTAAGGAAAAATGAAGTTATTTCAGTATATTTTTATTAAATTTAATTACATTAATGATTTTTCTTTATGTAATTTTTTTTAAAGTTCTCGTTAAATATTTCGATGCTTGCTTTTCATATATCGTTCAACATTTTTATTTTCTCGTATACAAAACATACAAGAAGAAAGTATTCTCAAAAAATTCGAACTCGAAATTTTGACAAATCTCCGTTGGAACCAGAAAACGTTCCAAACATTTCACACCTCCCAGAATCCCGACACAATCTTTGGAACTATATCTGTCTATCTGCCGGTGAACAGTTTAATTCAAAAACGCTTCAAGCTGCTTCAACGGAATTTGGTATATGGTACTAGTTTTTGTAATAAAGTTAATTAAATTTCTAGAATTTGTAAATTTCTACCAAATTTTGAGTAAAATCTATTCAGAGGAAGTCTGTCCGTCTGTTCGAATAGAAGTGAACACGATAACTACAAAATGAAAAGAGCAAGACGGATAAAATTTGGTACATAGGTTTAGAACCTAAATGTAGTACCTATATTAAATTTTGAACCAAATATATATAAAGGTTGGTCATTCATATAAACGTTATAACTGAAAAACGGAATGGTTTATATAAATGAAAGTTGACACGTGATCTTGTGACGATAATTGTAGCTAACTCTACGTCAAATTTCAGCTTCAATCGGCCATAAAAAAGACATCCATTACACATATTCAATTTTCTGTACTTATTAAACGTATATTTACCACATACCTAGGTTTAAACATCAAAAATCGCACCATAGGTTCAGAAAAAAATGCCAGATTCGCGCCAAAGACCTTTATTTCATAAGTATTGTTCACCAAGCAATCCAACATTTAATATATCTTGCGTGAACGAACAAATCACTCCCGCAGGTTAAGGACAACTTTTAAACTCGTAATTGATTAATTTATTCTTTTACTGGAAGAATAGTTCAATTTTCTTTCACGTGTATGTGAGTGTTGTGTCGCTTCTGACCGCATTTTATTTTAACTCAACATTTCGTATTGATATGGCTAGTTCAAATGGCAAAAAAGCCTTCAGGAGTGATACGAAGAAAATTTTAGAAATTATTTCATGTTATATATTTAAAAATAATATTTTTGAGTAGAAAAATCATTAATAATGTTTTTTTAATATCAAAATATATAAAATATCATGCATTTTAAAGATAATATAACATTTTTAAGAGGCTCCATATTTACAGCAATTACTTAAATGAAAATAAATGTTTTAAATAAAATAAACTCTGGATTATCCATTGTTATTAATCTTAAAATATTGTCCAAAAAATTCAATAACATATAAAAGAAGCATTTTAATATAAAAAAGATCATTACTTTTTTATAAAAATGTAATTACCAAACTTTAAGAACAGAAATTTTTCATTTACTCTTCATAATTTAATGTTTATGTCCCTTACATTAAATAAAAATTGCTCTGAAATATTTTACTGTGCATTTGTACTTTTTTTCCTTTTGTATTACTAATTATCTGCAACGTTTACGTCTCCCAAAACCGCGAGTTTCCATTGTAAAATATAAACATATCCTCCTTTCGTCTTTCCTTTCACCCCTATTTTGAAGAATTAAACCCATCCTAACGCATGCGCAAAAGCGTGGAGGGCTTTACAATTCTTGTCGAACAGTATCTATGCTTTATATGTCATGCGATAATGAAACTGGATTTTTTTTTATTATATCCGGCTGATGTGTCAAACTCAAATAAAATAAATTTTTAAATGGATTACTCTTAACTTGTTTAACTTATTTTATTTTGCACTTTTTTGAAAGGTATTTTTATAATTTATAATGCATTTTCTATCTAGTTTGTATGTTCTTATCTTCTATTTTAGACTAACAACGAAGATGATTTTTTTACAAACTGGGTATTTTCTATCCAGTTTGTATGTTCATATATTCTAACTATTTTAGACTAACGACGAAGATAATTCTTTTCAAAGTGACAAGGGTCATAGCACTACTTCTATTTGTTATGACTCTTTATTAAAGGAACAATTGCGGACACAATATTTGCTGTCCATTAAGATTGTAGAGCTGTTGCATTTTCTGAAATTAAAGTTACATTTTCATTTTCATCAGTTATTGAATTTACTTATTTTTTAAATTTGAGATTCGATGACTAATGAAAATAACACAAAGGAATAAAAACTTAAAAATAAAAAACAGGTAATGAATTAACAAGTATCAGAAATGCTGGTTGGGGCTATTCTGCGAGAATTCACGATAGTTCCCAAGTCACGGTTCTTTGGTTTCGGTTTTGATTCTTAATCCCACGACATTGAATATTCATTTTCTTCTGTAAGAGGCTATTCGTAAAATAGTAATTGCATGTAATATTTGAAAATATTAATCTTACGAATTCTTACTTTCTCATATACGTAGTATAGAGAAAGTATAGAAGGTAATCGTCAAAAAAACTCGAGATTTTGACGAATCTCTCCATTTTAGACCATCCTGAGCGAGTTTAGAAAATGCCCGTCTGTCTGTCGGTGACAAAAATAACTTAAAAACGCTTTGAGTTACACGGTTGAAATTAAGATATGGTCTTGACACCAAATTTGCCGATTTTTATCAAATTTTGACTAAAATTTGTTCAGAGGATCCCGGTATTTGAATATAAATTAACACAATAACAACAAAACGAATAAAGCCGGTACACTTCACATTTTGTGTAGACACCAGTCAAATTTTGTGACAATGGGTTTGATTGTCTGTCGCTCTGTAGTTTCAGAAACATGTAAACGCGATCATTCAAAAACACAATGATTTAAATATATTAAATTTGGTATGAGATTTTGCCACTACACATGCAGTTTTGTGCCCAATTATTGCTTCAATCGGTTGATAAAAATGTATCTAAAACATAAATTCGATTTTTGGATATTATCAACGCATTCCAGGGATTAATCTCCAAATAACTCGTCAAGGATGACACAACAGATTTAGAAAAGAAAATGCTAAGTTCACACCAAAAGTTAATATTTCGTAACTACTGTGCGCCAGTGCCATGTAAGTTGCTTTCTGGCATGACAAGTTAATTAGAGAATACGCGGGAAATTTTTGAGGAGACCACTCCCTCTGGGTTTATGCGGGTTCAATAATTGTTATTTAAATAATAAAAGTTGCAGATCTTTTATTGCGCACATCTCATTTCATATTCATTTTTCGGATAAGCATTATTCAATTGTTTGGGCGAAAATGGAAATATTTTGAGGAAATGAGTTTGCTACTTTAACCTGCCGAATTATCGTTTCAACATTATCATCATTTTTTTTTTTTTGAAAAACTACAAGTAATTTATGTCATGTACTAATTATTTAATATATTTGAAATACAAATAGTTTGATATATAGCTTAAAATTAAAAATGACTATTCATGGTTAAAATAACTTTTTCTCTTTTAAAAAAAATGTAGTCTCTTAATAAATATTTTTTGCAGTCATTGCTCAAACAATATTATCTGCTTTATTTGGACGCTTCAAAACCTTCATAGATCAATCATAAAACCGTCATACATATTCGAAACTGTGGTATAAAATTCAATAAACGATACGATGATCTTTCAAAATAACATATTGGTCAAAAATAAAATAACATAGAAATGTGAATGCCGTAAAAATATATAATTAGAAAGAAAATTTCTAATCAGATTCATGATCAGAAAAACAGATTTATAGCGAAAATTTACTTAATATAAAAAATGAACTTAATCACGTGCATATAAAAAAAAAACTTACCCTAACGAAGATGAGTAGCTGCGTTTCTCCTATACGATATTTGCCATCGCCTACTCTGATCATAGGAAACTGAGCTGGACAAGAACACCGATTCAATAACTCGGCCACCTGTAAAGAAAATCAGTCAAAGTTTATTTAGAAATAGCAAACAAAATTCCAAACAAAGCATGCTTTCAAAATGAGAAAATAAATTCATGAAAACTACTATACTACTAAGCAATTGTCTGTGCTCTGATGCGTGATAGTCGTAGTTGTTTTAACGTGATACCTTGAGCATATGGTATTTTAATATTTATCTTTAATTTCATGAGAATTTTAATCATTCACTTCGTGTAGATTCTTTTCCCCATTTTTTTTTCTTTTTTTAAAAATAAAAAACATATATTTTAAATTGTTTTCCGTTTTCTGATTTTGTTTTTAAATCTAATCCATTTTTCTTTAACTTCTGTTGTATTTTTTTATATAGATATTCAGTGCATTGAGTCTAAAATTTTACTCTTGGTTTATCTGTCCCAGACCTACTGTAAAATGCTTTCCTTCTGCTCAAACCTGTTTTATTCTTTACATCCTCTTGGCTAAGGTGGGACTTTATTGTTTTTACATTTAAATTAAATTTTAAAAATAGTGAGATTGTTCTTATCTTAATTATCTCATATATTTACACAATATGCCTCGTTTATCTTTAGTTTCATCCTATAATGAAGAGAATCCTTCCTTTTGACTCTCTTCCCTTTTTTAGGTAGATTCTTATAGGAAGACTACCTATTTCAATGATTCTCATGATAAGACTTCTTCACCAATCAGAGTCCTTAGAACTCAAAACCACCCTACGTTCAGAAGTTATATAATATAAAAAACGCTTTGCCCATGTTATCTTGTGAACAGGATAATTAGATTTATTTAGCTTGGAATATGTTGTTAGAACTGTAAAAATCTCGGACGAGTTCGTAAATTGACTATCTAGTTCAAAGGGGGTGGAAATAGTGGGTGGTCGAAATTTTCATTTCCCTATAACTTCCTTAATATTGAAAATAGAAAAATAAATCCAGTTAGCGAAATGAGCACCACATTAAGACGAACAACTTTTGTATTTAAAGTTTTTCGATAACTGCACTATCTTAGAAGTAAGGGGATGAAAAGTGATTTTCACTACCAAATTTTGACTGTTTCTAACAACACTTTATGCTGCCAGATAATAACGTAGATATAAAGGAATCCATCTTTTCTTCGAGCTTGCAGATATGAATTTTTTTTAATGTATCCAGAATTTAATGCAAATATACCAGTTTGGCTCTCATATCATATGCTGAATTTTCCTCTTGCTATCTTATATACTGTAGTTGTTAAAAAAATTCGAATTAGAGATTTTGGAAATCCCCCCCCCCACCTCGCGGGCTTTTTGAGCAAAATCAATACAGAGGAAATTTGCTTGTTATGCTGTCCGAGTACAAATAACTACAAAACATAAAGAACTAAATAAATACAATTTAGCTCGCAGATTAGATATCTAATTACAGGTCCGTATCAAATTTTGAAATATATCCGTCAAAATCTGCCTGTACTTTGTCATGTACGTAAACGCTATAGTTAAATTTTTTAAAACCTCTTCGCCGGAATTAAAACGAACTTAATTGTAAATAATAATTTACACAGTGCTCGTTTTTTCACTTCCATGATTTTTTTTCCACTTAATTACTAGATACAAATTCAAAAAGCTGTATTGATAGATCTTTTAAAGTTCAGTTCACTTATTCAAAGCCTTTCTTCTGTTTGAAACCAAATTCTTCTTCAATAGATTTCTTTTTTTTAAATGATTCAAAAAATAAAATGGTAAAAAATTTAGTGCAGCTTTTCTAACAATTTCAAACTGCTGATGCGTAAAGAAAGAAATCTAAGGTATTCGCAAACATGAAATAACATTTCAGTAGCCGAGATCCACATTTTTTGTAGGAATGCAATGGCAACGCAACGACAGAACCGTGCAATTCTTTCATTCATCAAACACGGGGAAAGAACTTTTAATCAAAAACAATAAAGTGTTAAAACTTTCAATGAACTCAAGGATACTTCATAAAATATGTTGCTTTTATAAACACTTAATAAAAAAAAATTCACCACCGGAAATGACGCTGACAATCCCTAAAAAGACTCTGATCTAGGTTACTCGAACAAATAAACAAAGACTTTAGCAGTCGAACATTCGAAACATCCCAATGATTTTCCTGAAGAAAACAAAAGGAAACCCATGAAATTTATGCGCACTTTAATCAGCAGATAATGTAACCACGCGCCATGCCATCGCTGCACCTTGTTGCGAAGAAGAAAGCCAACTTTTCAGGCGACCTGGTTTCGGACAAAGGTGCCCAAATAGAGCGGACTGTCGGATGAATAAGAAATCGTCCCTTACATTCGGAAAATGGCAATGGAAAAACACTTGTTATCATTCTAAAATCATGCATATATCATTCTGACAAACAGAGAGATAGCATCGGTTTTTCGATTTGGTTGAATTTATTTCAAAAAGAGAGTTAAAAAGATTGCAAACATTTCGTTACGGAACGTTAAGGGTAGCACTGATTATCATGACCAGGTTGCACATTAATCAGTTTTCTTTTCTTAATGAAATGAATGGGCTCTGAGTAAGTTCTGTTTTATGATATCCTGGAAGAGGTCGTATAACAATAAAATTATTAAGTGAGTCTAGAGTGATGCAATATTTCCTTATTTTGAAAATCGAGTTAAAAGGTTAACCCGGACCACATTGGACCTCTAAGCTTTAACAATACATCATGGCAAATCGAATTTTCAGTGAAAAAACTCCAGTTTCACAGAAGTTGCCCTCATGGTCATTTGAAAGTTTGAACCTTAGACATTTCGTTAACCTCTGTTATTTTTTTTTCTTCTTTTTTTAAATTTTAAAGTAAATACCCGGGTTTCTGAAGAAGCTGGTATTTCAATGTTAGATTCCTTAAAAAATGATGGCAAATAAATTTTTTTTCAGTTTTATGCCAAGTTAATGATTTATCAATAAATACTAATTTGAATATCAGTTTTAGGTTTTTGAATTTTTAAAGTGCAGCAATCTTTAAAATTCGTTTAGAGTCACCACAATTAAAATATTTTTAAAATGCGGAATTTTAAGCGAATTTGTCTGATTTTTTAAATATGTAATACAGTGTGCTTTATTATTATTATTATTATTATTATTTGTAGAACAACTGAAATTTTCTTTGCATTTTGCTAAGAAAAACATTCGCCGGGCTTGTGAACTCGATGAGTGAATACATACCATATTTTATTATGGGCTTATGCATTGACCTAACGATCGCACTTAAGCATTGACTTGATCCAGGATCAATGCTTAAGAGTGACCTGGTAGATCCGAGCTAAAAGTAAAAATCTGAGTCCTAAGCTGTGCAGGTTTTTAATGAGATCGAACAATTATAATTTATAAAAATGAGCCGTCATTTATTTGTAAAAGCGCTATTCATTATACGCCAATATACATAAAAACGACTAATTACAATTATAAATTAATGTTGACATGCCTCCTGTTCATCATTAAATTTTATCAAATGGAAGTGTCATTTATTTGTAAAAGTGCAATTCATTATACGTTAATGTACATAAAAAAGAAAGAATAACTATTATAAATGAATTTTGTCATAACTTATGCTCATATCATGATCATCAAGGCTGACAGATTCAAAAGACCAATTAAAATGGATTTGAATTTATACGAGCAGCAAAAAATGATAGATTTAAAAAGTAATTATCATAGAAACGTAGATTTATTTCAAGAGCACAAAATAGCAACAAAAAGAGTGAAGCGTTTTTTCTTTCCTGAAACTTGGCTACTGTTTTATGCTATCTTTCGTATTTTGAAGGATTTCTTGCAGGCATTGATTAATTTTACAACAGATATAAGGCGAATGTCAATCAATAATTCAGAATCTGACAGGAAACTCTTTTCCTCTTATAAATGAAAATACTAATTCGCACTGATAATTATTTCCCAACATATGTAAATTTTTTTAGTGTATTCACGTCTAGTTGGCAAATATTTGTAATATTCAGATATTTTAATTTCACTGAATTTTACCTTCAGTTCTTAACATCATTAAATCTCGGTTAACTGCCTTTCCATATGATTAGATACTGTTTCTATATCTGTGGGGAAAATAAAGGAAGAAAATTGTTCTTCCAAGATTTTAAAATTTCCAAACTTCGTTTCAAATTCAGTTACAAGGTTTAAAATTTTGCTATGCACAGCCATGTTTGCTGGAACGCAAAAGCATTTTCGAATTGGACACTCTTGATCTGCATTAAAAATTTACATATAGCCGAGCTTGAAAAATTCTGATGAAAGAAACGATAATATAATAAACTTGAATTCCTATTAAAGATTCAAATTGGTGCATAGAACTTAATGAATTTACTTTTTAATCGAATGAATAATTTTGCTTATAGTTTTACGCCTTCGGAGCAGCAGACAAAATGAATGCTTGTCGTCAAGGTGTCATTTAAGATCTTGATTTCGAAACTGAAACTCTGTCGTCATTCTGAAAGCGTTCATGAATAAATATTTACTATAATCTGAATTAATATTCAACTATGCTCTTTTTCTTCCGTTGAATCGTTCACTCTTGCAACTTGAAACAAACAATTCTTGTCCATATATATAATTTATTTCGTGTATTTCAGAAACAGCTCTAACTTTAACTCTATATTTAGATAAGGTTTTGCTTTTTAAGTTTTATCTATATAGGTGTCTTTACTGAAAAATTGCAATTTTACACGCACATTTTTTTTATAACTAACTATTGGAGCCTTTTTCTATCTGTCCTCATGTTGACAATCCCATATAGCGCCGGGGCCGCGGTGGCCTGGTGGTAAAGTCTCGGCTTCGGAACCGGAGGGTTTCAGGTTCGAGACCCGATTCCACCGAAGAACCGTCGTGTAAGGGGGTCTGTTGCACGTTAAATCCGTCATGACCAAACGTCCTCCCGCTGGTGTGGCGTGGTGCGGAGAGGGGGGTGCCAGCTCAGGTGTCGTCCTCGTCATCTGACTGCGGTTCAAAATTACGAGGTCCGTCCCAAAATAGCCCTAGTGTTGCTTTAAAAAACGGGACGTTAATATAACTGAACTAAACTAAACTAAACTAAACACATATAGCGCCATCTCGTAAATTTTTGTGGTACTTGCATTGTTTTCATAGGATGATAACCTAATGGTACTTAAAGATTTTACGAGATGGCGCTATGTGACATCCGAATACAAATACGTTCGGCTCACATCCAATAGCAACAATGCATTTATAGCCACACCAGTAATATAATAAGGAAGGAAGTATTAGGTTAAGACCGGATTTCATAATGTAAAACTGAGTAATAAAAATAGAAGTAATGATAGATAAATTATAGAATGAATTCTGTAATATAGCAGATTGTTTCGAATAATATGTTAAGCTAAATGAATTCATGATTTTTTTTTATTTAAATGACCAGTACATATGTAGGTAAGATTGAAAAATATTTATATGTAATCAGTAATAAGTAAATATTTATATGTAATCAACTTAATTCTTTCTCTTTATAATAGTTATAACACATTTAAAATTCTATTGTTCTTTTTATTAAAATGATAATCTAATTGACTGGTATGATATCTGCAAATTGTGGCATGTGTGATACGATATGCATTAAAAAAATATCCAAAATGCAATTGACAAATCCATGTTAATAATTTTCGCACATAGTTATTTTACTAACCAAGAATTTTTGAATTTCTGGTTTTGTTTTTAATGAAAAATTAATAAAACATTTAATAATTTTCCTCAATAATTTCAAACTATTTTACTGCACAAAATAAAACATTTTAAAATTTAGAAAATAAGGTTTTCAGTGATACTTATTCTATTTCTTTTCAATCTTTTCTCATAATTTAAATATTGTTAAATATATTTCGCAACAGTTCTTTTTACTGTTTTAATTCTGGCTTTATATCTAGGCTTGACATTAAGTGCATTGTATGTATGTGTGTGTGTGTGCGCGCGCGCGCGCGCGCTATCGCTGCTGTAAAATTAAGAGCAAACATTACCATAAAATAGAAGTTCGAATCGCACTAAACTTTCCAGCGAGCACATGTATGTGAGATGCATTAGAGAAGAATTTCATTATGTATATATTTTTACCACAGGGCATTATTAAAACATGGCTTTGGCTATTCTAGCAGCTCTTTTCAACGAGCTTATAGTCCAAGTTCAGGACTGGAGATGTTAATAGAATTCTGCGAATCTGCTGTTAGTATTTCTGGGATATGCGCGATCGTTGATGGCAGTTTCGGTTTGTCTTTTATTGTTGCTTTAAAAAAATAATGAAGCTGCGATCAACAGCCACTTTATTCATTCGAAAAACAATAAAGAAAAACTATTTAGAAGGAAATATCTATGACTGCTAGGAAACGTTGTTAACACAGGTATTTTTGAGTAATTTGCATATGAAAGGAAGAGAAAAGGAACTTAGTATTTAAAATTTCCATTGTAATTTATCGGTTGTTTAATAGAAACATTATTGTAATATAAATACTAAAAAATATTTTTAATATAGTGACCAAAGGTATTTTCATTAATGTAGAAAGATATACAAATAAGAAAACGCTATTTTCCAAGTAAAGAAAAAGTAAACGACGTTACGACGCAACGTAAAGAATTAACTTAGTTCTTTCGTAAGACAGGAGTATTTATAAATATTAATGCATAAAAATGAAGACTTTATCCAATCACAGAAACGAAGACTGGATGCAGTATGACGACAGTACTTGTTAGTTGCTTTTAGCACATCGATTTGTAAATATTCCATTTTTTTCTTAGTTCCGATTCATTGCTTTTCATTTCATTGTTTAAAAACAAAACAAAAAAACCCAATAGCGTCGCGTCGCAGGTATTCAATAGTGCGTCAGTTTCCATCAGTTTCCTTTTTGTACTCAAATAAAGAAGGCTTGAATTCTTTTTTTACCTCACAAAATAGCTAGCTGGCCATCATAACAGGGAGCTAGAAATCTTTTCATTTCTGTGGTGGAATCTTAGTGTGGTAGAATGTCATCTTAGAGGGGGGGGGGGAAATTGAGCACATGGGGATAGATTTAGCGCTCCGTCAGAGCTGTAACTAGGTATTTGATCGCCTATGATCGAAAATACCTAATTATTAATAGTTTATAATATTTTTTTTATGTAACTATCCGTAGGATGATTTACGAATTATTGATACTTGATATTTAGGTGGGCTTACCTACTTTATTATTGGCAATGTAGATAATTTCTATTACACGCACAGTTTATAATTTTTTTTTGGTGGTTTCAATATGAATATTTAAACTAATATACATATTTATAAACCACTAGCCGACTTTGGCGATCAGCTTGTTCGTCGGTATTAATGTTTGTTAAAAATTAAATATTTTTTAAATGATTTCCCCGAACAAAATATTTTGCTAAAAATTTTCTACATGAAATTTGCACATGCCATTCTGGAGTCCGCTACTAGGTAACTGAGATATTTCTACTATTTTTAATTTTCAATTAATTATTTCTTAAAACTTTTAATTAAATAATCAAAATGTATGTCAAGTTTTAGTACTTTTGCTTGACTTTAATTTTTATATAGTACGAACAAATAAAAAGCTAACTATGAGATTAAAAGAGAATAAAATGAATGCAAATAAAAAAGGGACGGGCGCAAAAATAAACGACTAAAATTATATCGACATTCACCTGCAGAATTCAGGTGACATGAATGAGAAATTTGTTAAATACTTTCACGATAATCGAATCGTTAAATTATTCGGTGATTTAAATGATAACGGTGCATACAGACTTAAATAAAAGTTGCTTCTTAATCTTAAAAATATTAGCGGATATACTAACAAAAAATTCAGATCGTTTTTATTTTCTGAAACTTTCTAACAGTTTCTAGAAATTTCCGTTCGATAAAGAGAATATGGTGCTTTTAGAATTAAAACGGAATAATGTGTTTACGTCTAGATTTGGAAAACTATACGATGCCTGTTTCGTAATAGTTGAATAGATAGATAAATCTGAATTGCAATTGGACGACTGGGATGAATCTAAAGCAGTACTCCATTTTCCAAACTTCCATGTCAAACCTAGGAGAAATGTTTGATTTTCAAAGACAGATGTAAATACATCTGGTTCATATATTTAGTTGATTTTTGAAAAAAATCGGGTGTTGAAATTATAATCCTCCTTTTGATGCCAAGGCATTATTATCAGGCTATTATAGAACCACAAAACAAATACATAATCTTGAAAACAAAAATAATATTTAATTTTAATCATTTTCTACTTGTTAATCTCTAATTTTAATTTATTGTTGTAAATTGTATAAAATTTTCAACAGGTGGCGCCACTGGTATCGAATGAAAGTTCAATCGCGTTTAGCAGATAATTAAATTCTTAAAATTGTTCTTAAATTTTTCAACAAAAAAAAAAAAATTATCAACCTTTCAAAACACTATTTTTTAACGTCAGGCAGTAATTGAAAAATTGGTTACAAAATTAATTTCTATGAACATAAAAGAAGAACAATTATAAAAATGTTGTTTTTTTTTAAATGTCACTTTCTCTTTCAACACATAAGCGCGCGCAAAAGCACGTAAATGCACGTAATTATTAGGGCCGCGGTGGCCTGGTGGAAAACACTACTTCAAAAACAAATTACCCATATATGATGCACTGTGATTAACAAGAACAATTCCATCACCCTAAAGCTCACACCTACTAGATTTACGGATGGTGGGGCCTGCGGCCCCAATGAGCCGTAATCCCTCTCTCAACTATGCGGTGGCCTGGTGGTAAGGTCTCGGCTTCGGAACTGAAGGGTTTCAGGTTCGTGTCCCGATTCCATCGAAGAACCGTCATGTAAGGGGGTCTGTTGCACGTTAAATTCGTCATGACCAAACGTCCTCCCGCTGGTGTGGCGTGGTGTGGAGAGGGGGGGTGCCAGATCAGGTGTCGTCCTCGTCATCTGACCGAGGTTCAAAATTACGAGGTCCGTCCCAAAATAGCCCTAGTGTTGCTTTAAACGGGACATTAAGTTAACTAAACTAAACTAGCACGTAATTATTTTGTAATATTTTATCGATATAAATAGGCCAAAAAAATACTTATTAGCATTACATTCAAATGCTTTTTATCTTAAAACATTCAATTTTCAAACTCATTTTACTAAGAGAATTTGAACCAGCATTATAGAATTTTGTAATTTTAATGTTTTTTGACATTAATTCTGGAAATTGATTACAATCCAAAGAAAAAAAATATTTATAATATATCTATTATATAAACACATTTTCATTAAAACACTGCGCTTTATCCGCTTTGTGATTGGTAGAAAATGAGTCACTTGATCCATGTCCTTTGAGGTTTGTTTTACCAGTATTGTTTGAAATATTTAATGAAAATTATTATTACGTTCAAGTAAATGTTATATTACATTTGATGATGAATTGGTGACAAAAAAGGAAAGGTAATGATTAACTCAAAATTAACAACAAATGAGTTTTAAACAATATTATTTGTTAATTCTAATTTTAAACACAGCGCTTGTGACAACACTAATGATTATCTTTCCAATTTGTTTACCTTTTACGAATAACGGAAATTTCTTGTCGCTCGGCTATCAATCATCTGAGTACCTAAACAAAACACGTGTTAACCCTGCATTGTTTTTTTTTAATAATAATGAGGCGTGCAGCAAAATCAGATTGGAAAAAAGAATTCGAAGATCGAATGAAAATCTGGTAATTTGATTGTCTAGTTGCTAAGTTGGTGACGAAACGTGACAAATTGAATCAATATTTAAATATTGGAAATATGAGCAAATGTTCTCATTAAGAGGCTTTGAGTTCTAAGTCGGAAGTAGGCGATTGGAAATGTTGTCATCATAGAAATATTAAGATTCCAACACTGAAAGAATGGCTAGTGGAATTTAAAAGCTTGCTAACTGGAACTGACGTTACAGATATCCCATTTATATTGAAAAAGTTACAATTTTCAGTGAGACTAGTTTTCGTCATTACTATCAACAAAATACAAGGTCGGAGTTTTGACAAAATTGGTCAGATTATTAATGATCAAAGTGAAAAATTTTCAAATAGGTAATTATATGCAGTTTTGTCCAGAGCCAATTCTAGAACTGGAATTAAAATCCAAAGTAGGCAACCTTAAAAATGTGTTTTGTTTTTTTTAAGCTGCTCTTAGTTAATAAAAATTAAGCAACAAGAAATATTAATTAATATACACATCTTTTAACGGTTTTAAGAAAATTTTTAATTTTTTTTCACTTTTTTAATTTTATGTTTTAATTCTTAATTCCTCATGAAAAAATTAAAATTATAACGAGATTTCTACGGAATTTGAATTAATGCAATATATTCTTTTCTTATTATTTCGAAATTAGCCTTTTTGTTCATGATATTTTTAAAACAGTTATTTCTATTTGTCGTCGCTCTTGTAACAATAACCATACAGCGCCCTTTGAAGTCTTGTGGCTCAATTCAGGTTAGACGATGGCATGTGCTGCATGCCATCTCCTAATATATATAATCTTATTCTAAAATTATGTATGTAAATTGTCTGTGTGTAACGCAACCTGAAAATAAACACTAATTCGGACCTGGTACACTAAATCGGACTTTTTATTAAAACCCCTTAACGGCCTCGCACATTTGTTATCAAGGGAAAGGTTGTCCTTAGGTTAGTGGGGCTTTTTTGTAGGGAAACCCCACTAACCTGAGGACATGAATGATTCGATTATAACATCGGAGTTGGAGAGTGAAAGCGAGCAAGGACCGAAGTCCTCTAGTCTTATTATAAAAATAATTCAAAAAATTAACTGTGCGTTTATTGATGGTTTTTTAGTTTCTTAGCTTAGTTTGCTATTATTAACATAACTTTAAAAAAAAAAGCTATTTTTAATTATTTTAAATTCTACTCAGAAAAAAATATTGAATAAATATATTTTGAATTTTTATTTGACGGATAAACGCAATAATTAACACTAAACCTACCGGCATTTCACCGATACGTTGGAATTGCCATTGGAAGCGGTCATTTGACCGGCTCGTGGTAGCTTTAGTGTTAAAAAGTGCCAATAATATTTTCTTTTAAGTGAATTTCAACAGCCAAACAAGTAAATACAATAATCAAAAATGTATTACATTTTCATTGAGCATGAATCTCAGTGCAATGTTAAAAAAGAGTTTCTATTGTTTTCTCTTCTGTATATATTACGAAACTGAAAAATATCGAATACACGTGAAGAAAAGTCAAGCCTTTTTTTCCCACCCTTCTTTTACTATCTATATTGAATTTGCTCAAATTCGATATACATAAAAAACGTTAGTATCAAGACCACACGTCAGGTACGTGCCGTTATCGAACTAATTCAGATACAAAGTGTTATCAAAATCTTGATGTAGAATTTCTGTAAATGTTCTTCATATACAAGAAAGTCGAAAATTAGAAAAATAAGCCCTGAATTAAACTAAATTATTTAAAAAAAAAGAATTCCAATGGCGTGCAAAAAAAAAAAAGATTTAATTAATCAAATTTTAAAAAAACGATTGAGAAGAATGTAACAAGCGGTAAAAAAAAGTTGCAGGAAATTCTTCGGTAAATTATTTGTAACATATTCCACTGTTTATTTTTATTTTAACTTGAAAATGTATACCTTAACCCATGATATTTATATTTATTCTTAAAATTATACCAAATATAAATATTATGAGTAATTAATTTGAACTTAAAATTCCTCACACCCTGATATATCATTAAAAAATACCAGATGTTTTTTTCTTCTTATCAAATAAAGCATGAAAAATTCGGATTTTTGCTTGTTCTTTTTAAATTTTGTATTTTGAATACATTTTATGAATGGCATATGCTGCATGCCATCTCCTAATGCTCTTATAAGAAACAAATGGCATTACTAAAGAATCGTAAAGATACGCAGTAATTGGATATTTAGAAGAGAAACAAACAGCAGGAAATGTAGACTATTATATTATATGCAATGATGCGATCATTGGAAAATTTAAAATTTTTGTCTTTAAATTTACATTGACTCCAGAATATGGCGATTTTCTGGATGAGGTCTACATAGAGCGTTCGATGACTCAAGCAGGGACTTTTAAAAGTGTAATAAAAGTTGTACTTTAAAACCTTTTGTTCCTTGAACCCATTACAGATTCGGCTTTTTACAGACGGTTGAGCAGAACCGGGGTACTTAATGGAGCTTGTCGAAGGAAACATTTCTGGTGCTTGTCTGATTTCCCACGAAAAAGCTGTCAGAGGTACGAAATGAAACATGTAAACACGCGTTTTGACATTGCTCCTAGCTGTCTCAAAAGTGAAACAAAGGAAGAAAAAAGGTTGTCGATGCGTATAAGTTAAAGACATTTTGCTTTGATTTTAATCATCTTGTAAAAGACACAGAACAGGTATTTTTATATATTTATCTCAGAGCTATCTGTTAGATTACTTTCTAACAAATATTTAATTAATTTGAGTCTAATAATTCTTATCTTCTTTCTTGTTCATGAGTACAACAGCTCCTTGCAGACCCTGGCTGCCTCAATTACACGGACTTTCAGCGCTTTCTATCTCCCGCAACTCCCTTCCAGTTCTTTATCCTCAAAACATTCAGGCCTCTTTCCACATCGTCCAGCTATAGGATCCCATAGGATTTTTAAAAGTAGTTATTTTGAGGGGGCTGTTTTCAGAGCTTTTCCAGATATGGCCGAGCTATCTTAACCTATTGCTCCAGACAACCAGTGTTAACTATAGAGTTTGTGTAATTCATAACTGAATTTAGTTCGCCAACATCTTCTCTCTAATACTGGGCCGAAGATAGTTCTAAGGATCTTTCTCTCGAACATGTTCAGAGTGTCTAATAATTAACGATTAAGAAATGCTAACCACAGCAAAAATTGAATTTAAAGGTTAATTGCTAGTTTAACTGGCAGGAATGTTTCCTCACATGCCTAGCACAATATGATACGTCTTGGATGATATGTAAGGATGATAAAATTAGAGTTGTTACAGTAAAAACTATTAATAGTTATTCTAAAAGACCAATTGTAAAACTTTCACCTTCACCATTGTATCAAGAATAAATCATTCTTGAGAAAGTGGTAGTATGACTGGATGTATTTGCACTTTGATAATGCTTGTATTTAAATCTATTTACTTTTATTATATTAAATAATAAAAGTAAATAGATTAAAATAATTTCGCAGCATAGTAAAGAAAATAAGCATTTTAGATATTTTCAATTTGATCGTTTAAATAAAAAATTTAATACAAATCAGTCATCAATGTCAAAATCATGCATCAAATTTCACATAGGCAGCTTGTTGAAATTTTGATATTACGTTCAATTACACATATATAAAATGATCAACAGATAATTGAATCACTGATTCACTCCGTAGCGTAGAAGAGAAAGAAAATATGCAAATTGGATATTTTAATTTAATCCTTTAGGTCAAACAATTTGACACAAATCG
Source organism: Argiope aurantia (assembly GCA_026543865.1). Lineage (NCBI taxonomy): Eukaryota > Metazoa > Arthropoda > Arachnida > Araneae > Araneidae > Argiope > Argiope aurantia. Next base: position 261,117 of record JAPMOR010112482.1, read on the forward strand.
ATAATTGATGCCAAACCCATGCATCAGATTTGACTTAGCCAGCTTATTGAGAATTTAAATACACGTTCAATTACACATATAAAAATGGCCAATTGACACTCGAATCAACGACGAATTTGTCCAAAAATTTGATACTGCTTTACAATTTTGATGTAGAAAAAATATACACTATTTCATCGAACAAGTGTTACATTTTTCTGTTACCGTATTTGCATGCACACGGTAGAATGGAAAGGCATATTTCTCATTATGCATATCACCCAAAATTGATACAGATTTACAGCTTTGGAATGAAATCGATTCAATTAATTTCTTTCATTTACCTCTTTCCGTTTTTGAGTTATCATATTCAGAGAAAGACAGACATAATTCCACGTGGTCTTTTAAAACAAACGGTTTTAACCCTTTATATACCGACAGTACTTTAAAGTACCGTTTAAATCCGGCTGATATCTTCACAATGACTATTTTTTTAGCGGTAATTGAAAGAACACGAAAAAAGTTTTCCAATATAAAGTAGAAGTTATCATTTAATAAATGACTTTAAAAATCTTTTATTACTAATTTAATTAAAAAGGTTTTTTTAGATTCTTCCTGGGTTTATTCTGTACCAAAACTTAACTAATGGTTCAAAAATAAATGCGAAAAATTGATGGTAAAATAATTTGGTAAATAAAGGCTTAAAATGTGGAGTTTAAATAAAATTTGGTGATCGAATTTTTTGTCGTTTATAATATTTTCACTTCACCTAAGTGAAACTAAAAATATGTACTTAATACAATTAGTGATTAATTTTGCATAAATATACTTTATTTCAAAAGTTTCCATTTTTCTAAAAAAGCAAATGGAACCTTATGTCTTTTATTTAGCAAGACAATCCTAATCCTTACTTTATACACTAAATATGCTTATATAGTTTAAACACACTACACGAAAAGAGACTTTTTATAAAAATAATTTCCTAAAATTATCATTTATTATCTTATTATGATAATATGCCACTTATCCACTTAAAATGCAATATTTCATTTGATTTATTGAGATTTGGAATTTACTCGAGCAGTACATCGAAAATTCCTAAATCGATAAAGCGGAACGCTTGAAAATTACCCAGCTGAGAATTCGAAAATTATTCTTTACTCAAGTTTTTCTCTCAAATCAACTGACTATGAAATTTCAACACTTTTACTTACATTTTCATTATCCATTTCAAAATTACTCTTTATTTAGGTTTATGTTTCAAATTATCTATTACATTTTCATCACTTTTATTTACATTTTCATTAGCCAATTCCCAATTCCTTTTTTTGTAATCAATTTAATTCATATTCATTTGACATAATATAATGCAACAAATGCATTAAAAATAGTTTAATGCATTTGTTCAATTTATTTAAATATAGAATTCACTTTTGTAATGTTAAAAACAATTTTTTTTATTGTTTGGAATAATTTATTCTTCTCTGTTTCATTTGGTAATATAATTCTAGCATATTACCAATACTTGTACAAAAACTTTAAGATATTTTGTTTTTATTCTTTTGTTGACTTTTCCCATATATCGTTTTATATTAGCACATCATCAATTCATATTCGTTATTATTATTTGAATAAGACTAAATTTAGCTGTATTGTTATTTTTAAATTTTTGGCATATTAGTTGATTAAAAATTTTAATTACTTTTTATGGGTTAACTAATAAATATGCAGATTAATGTATTGGAAAACAGCTATAACTAATAAATATTCAGATTAATGTATTGGAAAACAGCTATACCTAAAAGAGCATAATATAAATGAGGTTCAGAACAGCCCTCTTCAAATTTTCCGACCGTGATTTGAATAACAAGTTTTGTAAGTTGAAACTGCAAAAATTATATCAATACGAAGTGTTTTTCGAATGATGAAAACGAAAAGCAGAATAATAAAGTATCTTTTTCTTCTTAAAAATACATTAATGTAAATGTAATGAATGCAATATTAATGCATGCATTGTTATTACGCTGATGTGTTGAAAAATGCTACAAACATGTAAACGACGACAGATGATAGACTGAAGCATAGTGTATGTTATACAGTCATAGGACTATAACGTTCACATGAATTAATTCCAACACAACAAAGAGCGATGCAAAATTTTACGGAAATTAATTTATAGTGTAGCGGTTACATAACTTTACTACCTTCTCTTTTAATGCAACAGATGGCATTACCTTATTAACATCAAGGTGCATTTCCCATGATCCTTATTGGGGGTGTAGTGAATAGCTTATAAACCAGTTAACAGCTACGCTACCGAGCAATTGCTTTTGTATCGTGGTCATGTTACACGGCTGCGAGCCATAATTTCCCAGGTTCTATCCTCGCGCATATCAATCCGTTATAGGAGTCATTATTAGGTTTATTCTAAGTGAATGTCGTGTATTTTCGTATTCGTGCTTGTTTTGTCTTGTGAAATGTGACAATGAAATAGACATTATACAATAAAAGTGTAGATGAAAAAGTATATTAAAAGTTTTACATAAAAAAAGGGGGCATTTAACCGAAAACAAATTCAAGGGATGGAGAAAAAAAGTATTATTTTGAAATTTAGCAATAGAATTTAGGATAGATTTCATTTCTTTTAGAAAAGCTCCTTACACGGATAAAAAAATTAATAGGAAATTTATCATGAAAACCACAAAATGAGTTAATGTATATCAGCAGTGTCCACTGTTCATTGGTTTAAGATAGATAATTAAATACAATTAACCACAGAACATGTTAAATAAACGCTTATGAATTCTAGCTTATCAAATTGTATTTGTTCGTCAAAGCATTTAATATTTTATCTAATTATTTTAAGATAAAGTATTTCACAAAACAGAATTTCTTGTCAATACAAAAATAGAGTAATCTTTATCCCATTTATAGTTAAAGAACAAACTAGAAATAAATAAGGAAACCCCAGACTGATGAAAAATAAACGACTTGTGGTGAAGTGCTGTCACGAAAAATGACACCATTACTCCGAAATTATTTTGACATTTCCTAACCGCATGCGGATGACATCCTATTCATCACACTTGATGGGCAATGGATTATAAAATGATCGTCCGCACGCATCCACTTCCTCTTATTATTATCACTCGCTGTGTTTTTTGCTGACAATTTCCGATGAATTCTTAGAAGTTAATAGGATATCAATTCAACTGTGACTAAATAAAAGTGGTATAATTCACATCATTTTGTTCATTTGCGAAATTTCAAAATACGAATACATAAATGGAATGTTGATGCTCTTTTCATATTAAAATATAATTTTGTTTAATGTTTGGCAACGGATTCTAAAACCCTCCATGCTTTTGCGTTAGGATGGGTTTAATTCGACAAAATAGGGGTGAGAGGAAAGATGAAAGGAGGAGATGTTTAGATATTTACATTTTAACAATAAAGCAAACTCGGATTACTCTCGGATTTATGAGACATAAACATTGCAGATAATTAGTAATACAGAAGGAAAAAGATAAAAAGGTACTAATGCACAGTAAAATATTTCAGAGCAATTTTTATTTAATGCAAGGGGCATAAACATTAAATTATGAAGAATAAATGAAAATTCTGTTCTTAAAATTTGGTAATTACTTTTTTGCAAAATAATATACTTTTTTATATTAAAATGCTTTTTTATATTTGAATTTTCTGACAATATTTTAAGATTAACAAGAATGAATAATCGAGAGTTTATTCTATTTCAAATATTTTTATTTCATTTAAAAAATTGGTGTAAATAGGGAGTGTTAAAAAAATATTATAAATATTATTTTTTAAATATATGATATTTTAGAAATGACACAATACTCACATACACGTGGGAAAAAAATTGGACGAAAAAGTATCTAATGGGGGGGGGGGGGGATTTAAGGTCAAAAGTGAATTCCGGAAATGCGCTCATCCCTCCACTTCTCACTCCTTAATGAGATGGAATCGTCGAAAGCGGTCATCTCAGGATACTGAAACGAACTGTAAGTGCTTTGAGTATGCTGTTGCAAACCAGAAAATAAAGCATTGCACACTGAAGGTCTCATTTGAATTACAAGTCGCGCCCCGGTAGGATAATTTAGCAAGTAACTGTATAAATAAACTGCTGTTTCGTTAATTTTTTTTTATTATTATTCAAAGCTATTCAAAGAAAATATTCATATCATTATGCACAGGGTGATAAGACCACATGCCAAATTTCATTTATCTAGGTTGCAGAGATTTGAGTCATTCTTCCACATACGCACTGAATTTAATCAATTCTCAGCTAATTATTTCGATCGAAATGTAATAAAAAAATTCTAGAATTTTGGTGTATGAATTACATAACCAATTTCAGTCGTGTAGCTTTTTCAGCAGAGCTATTATTAATAAATATAACAACTTTATAGGTCTGCCAAAAGGAAACAAAACAATATAATCAGTTATAAGTGTTCATTATAAGCATTTCCAAAAATACGAACGATATCAAACCGATACGATAACTCACTCCACACTTTTTCAGCATATCTGATATGATGTTTTGAAAGCCTGCAGATGTGCATATCTTAATTTTAATCTTAATTAAGTCTGCTCATACATGTATATCTGCATCTTTTCAAAGATTTACACCAAACATGCAGAAAACATTGTGGGAGATGTTGTATTGCTTCGATATCCTTCGTATTTCTGGAGAGAATCGCATCGAATATTTATAACTGTATCAAATTTAAACTTTCAACAGGTATTTTCGATTTCCGACCAACAACAAAGCTGCACTTTGTTTTGTTTTCTTTTAACAGACCTGCAAAGTTGCAACATTCCTTTATAATCATTCTATATTTTGAATTTACCTTCTTAATAAATAGGCATAAATTCAGTTTTTCCTCTTTGTATACTTCGCATAAAAGAAAGTGAAATGTTTAGAACAAAACTGGTCATAATAAAGAGAGGACAGATACAAATATGATTTGCAGAATCTAGAAACAAATTTCGCACAATTAATTATATTTTTTATAATTATTATATTGCACAAATTTGTGCAATAGGAACTTAATGAAAATGTATAAATTATATTTTATACGACTGGCATTTCATATCGCAAAAATTAGTATTTAATAAAAGCAAATTATAAACGCTTCATAAATTGCTTCATACACTTATAAAACATAATTTCATACGGGAATTATTAGAATTAGGACACAATGTTTTTTTTTGCTTCATTTTCTTACTTTTTTTATAGCAGATTCATCAATAATATCATATGTTTAGCTTTAAATTCTACTTGATTAATACTATGTTTCAAGTAATTTATTATTATTTTTTTTATCTTAAGAAATATTTTTCGGCAAATGCGACGATAGTTCATAAAGTCAATATAATTTTTAGTAAACAAAAAAAAAAAGTTAATTTAATTCAAATAAATAAATAAATATTGTAATACTTGTATTTTTGTGAAGTTGAAAAGCACAATTCGACGACAAATTTTGATTGCATTAAAATAAATTGATGCATTTAAAAACACATTTCAAAGCATGAAAATCGTTTTCAGTAGGTAGACGTATGCAGTCGCCATTTTATTAGCTTTTTGAAAGTGGAGTGAACTTCAACTCATATTGGACTGGTGGACATGAAATGTTCTCAATGATATTATTCATGTATATTTGGATTAATAAAAATAAAAAAGGAGTTATTTCTTTTGCAAAGTCAATCAGAGATGCGGGGCCCCTCGAAAACGTAGGATCTTGTGCATTCTCATAATTCGAAACCATTCGGGTGGAATTAGTTTAAAATGTTCCATTTCAGTAAATAAATTCATTTAAAATTGATAATTGTAAATAATTGCATTTATGACAGCAATGAAAACAAATAAGTAATTAGATTGCAATACTTTCAAACATTTGCTTAATATTAAGAATATGAGTCGCCTTTGGCGATCAGTTTGTTCACCCAGACTATTTACTTTTTAGACATGAAAGCGAATAAAGTGAAATGTATTTTTTAAAAAGTTTTGTTTTGTTCTTTGATATTACTAAAAGACGTGAATGTAATTAAATCAGTTTGCTGCAAATTACTGGTATGTAAAATTAAAAAAAAAATGTATATACTTCAAAATAAATCCGGAAGTGAAAATCTCACTTCATGGTGATATCAAAAAAAGAATTGTTTTAATCTTGATTTTATTAACTGGAAAAGCATGTGGGTGAGTGTTTTGACAGATGAGTTTGAATTTCATTATAGCATTGTTTCAGACTGAAGCCAAAGCAAATTGAAAGATATACATGTTTTAAAAAAAAGTAAGGAAATAAAATTGATATCAGTAAAAGATTTTTTTTTAATTTTAAAATAATGCGATAATTACTTTGGGAGAAAATAGTTTTGGAAGGTATGGACAAAGATTTCCATAGGTAAGTCATACGATTATCCATCTGGCTACTGTTAAGCCTACTTTCGCACTCAATTAAGCGTAATTTGACATCTGGTTCTATCATTTTGACTTCTTTTACATTTTCTTTCCTCTGACTGAATGGGGTTTTTAGTGACCTGGCAAACTAAGAATTCCAGAAATTTTAATAATATTTTGCAACTTCATTAATTATTAAGCAAAATGTCGAATTCCGTGCAGCTGCAAAATCTTTCAATGAATTAATCTGTGTTTACATTTGACTGTTGCCATTCGACAATAAGTAATAAGAGCGATTTCTGTGCCACTTATCGTTATCGTTTTATATATACAGATGTTAATGATAGATACTTAATATGTAGTCACAAGACTCGAGATGGCATGAGATGCCATCAGTAAAACTTGCTGTCATAAATTGATAACGTTTGATGCTTGTAACTAAACAAAGGCAGTGGGGAAAACTCCTGTCCAGTGCGTAGTCTGAGTAAAGTGCGCCCTTGCCCCAGATGCGCCCGCCGCGGTCGGTCGCACCTGTGCCGGCGTCGGACCGGATCGAACGAGGTGCCGTTACGTCGAGGTCCTTGCACTTGGCGACTTGAAGAAAATGGACAAACGGCATTACGTAATCGACGGTCCAGTGATTTCGAACGGCCGCCTCACCCCTGGCGTCAAGTTATGTTAAACATTTCGGATGGGTGCCTTTGCCGTGTCACAACCCGCTGAATGCTCGCCTTTGGAATGACTCAGAGATAAACAGTTGCAGTTAACAAAAAAAAAAAGGTTAAAATATAAGAGAATTTAAATTTTATTTATTTATTTTTGCTTTTCCTGCGAACGTGAATGTAAATAACTTAGCATAAATTATTCATGTAAATTCAATATGATTCATGCATTAAAAAAAATAGAACTGTATTGCTTGTAAGAAATATTTGTGTCTAATGACTTACAATTTCACAATTTATTTTCCGGAAAGAAAAACTATTTTAAAATAATGATCACACAAGCAGTTGAAAATATTTTTCAGTTTTAATTACAACTGAGCATTGTGGAATTTCAAATTCGTCATCATTAATCTTTCCAATACCAAATTCTTAACAATACTCATCAGGTCTGAAATGATTAATACGAATCTAAAGGGAGGCTTTAAGTTAAGTTTTAATCAGAAATTAAACAGGAGACAAAATTACATCGAAGCAAAATCGTTCACCGGGTTTCTCTACTAATAATAAAAGAGAACGTATGTGTATAGTGGCGTTCAACAAGTTGATCATTTCAGAACTTAGTACAGATATATCTTTGAGAGTGGAAATGTGCACCTCGAATCGAGTTTTTAAAATTTGTATCTGAATTTTAATTAGCTAAAAATCAAGCGAGCTTTCGGCGTTTTTCAACGATAACTCCCAAAAATATTATTGCACAAAGATGATTTTTGCATTGTTTTAAATTTTAGAAAATTGTCTGCAAATTTAATTGCCGAGCAATTTTTCCTGAATTTCGCCAATTTTTTAAAAGTATTTTCTTTCTTTCATAATTTTTAACAACAAATTTTATAATTGATGTGAAATTCAAACCCTTTTCATTGTTTCATAAAATATTTAGTCACGTGATTTTTTCCCCTCATCATGAAAAGTAAAGGAAGAAAGTCTGCTTTATATTATCAGCATCGCTTACATAAGGAATAAGAAAATGAAATTATGAAAGTTAGAAGATTAACAAGACAGTTATGTTTTTAATGGTATTATGATGTCATTAGTCTCGATAGCATTAGGAAGGTTCATGCACACAATAAATAGAAAAAGTGTAGGGCTATTAAAATAACTCTGCTTTTGAATCTGTCATAATATGATATTTAAAAATATTTTGTTGAAGAAATAATGAACATCAAGTTATATATAAAAAATTAAATTGAAGCACAATTAATATTTTCGGCGAACCAGCTGATTGCCAGATGCGGTTAGTAAATAATAATAATTGCATCACCATGTTACAATATCACTGTTATTCATTTTTGTTTACCACTAAAAAAGCAGGAACTGCAAACACATCCTTTGTAAATTTGATTTGAAATGCATTATCATAAATCAATTTTTAGTCTAGTTGTTTAGCCCTCCCTCCTTCGAAATTTTTTGCAGTATTTCGGAAGTTATTTAACTTTGTGCTTTCATCTAATTATAATAAACGTGCAATTGAACTTATTCAAATTCAAAACAAATACTGGTCAAATTATTTTTCAAAACATTATTCTAACATTCCTAATTAATTACGAATTGCGCTACAAAATATAATTTTTTTTTCTTTTCACTTTTTTTGTATTCTGCCAATGTGCATGAGTATAACTTTCTCATTAGTCAATCTATGTCAATCAAATTTTAGATATTGTTAACAGAATAACAGTCCGTCTAGATGAATACATTTTCTAGTGAATAAAGAATGAGTTTGCATTTATTCATAGAAGATGAATGTAATAAAGTCAGTTTTAGAATAAAATAAAATAATGTCCGAATTTATTTTATTTTCAAATTATTTCTCAAACCAATAACACTTTTTATTAAGTTTCCAAACGATTTTTACAACCTGCACGCCACACAGTTATAAGCTGTGCAAACAAATAAACTCATTCCAAAATAGAAGGTTTAAGGGAGAGAAAAGGGAAAAGAAAAAATAAATAAATAAAGGGGGAAAAAATGCGACCAAATCCATAGTTCCCATAGGAACCTTTTTCCTACCGACCATTTATTTTCTGGGGCTAATGGGGAAAACAAAAACGGAGAAACCGGTGAGTAATCTGGAATGGGATTCCAGGGCCAGACGGAGACGAGACTCCTACACGTAAGCAGAGACGGCATGTCTACGTCTGCCTTACCTAATGTAAAATCGATACTGTCTATGAGTAAATAGAGAATTCAAAGGGTTTTGCTGATTTCGACATACGGAACCTTTTGTACCAAGAAAGGCAGTTTATGAACGCCAGAAATAGTTTCATCGCTCAATCATTCAGATGGCAGACGTTCCAAATGGCGGCTTCATAAAATCGAATCACTTAGCAAACAAAACTTTTTTTAAAAAAAATGTCTATTCAGCTAGACGATTACATTCAAAATTTGATTATATGATTCAAGTATTTACCTATTCAAATGAATCGACCACACTGATCATTTAAAAGCGGTTATTCATCAAAATCTTTAAATGTTTAGAATTTACATAATTGTTTTGTTTTTATATGGGATGATCTAGAACAAGAGGATTCAAATATATATTGTATGTTTTAAAAACTTTGCCTTAGAAATATATTTCTGATAATTTATTTGAAATATAAAATAATAGGGTTAGACCACTTGAGTTTTTGTTTTATCGAATGTAAAATATTTAAAATTGTCAATGACCATGACAACCCAAAAAAACTTTTAAGTTAGACGGATGAATATATTAAGAGTTTTGCACAACAAAATTATAGATATCTTTCAAATTTTAGAAAAAGAAAAATCCCATCCAAAAATTTATTAAGAGGTTTTCACAAATTCGTAGATTTCTGTCACATTTTAGAAACTAAGTCCATCTACAGCAAGTTGTCTGCATGTGCGAATACAAGTGAACACAATAATTGTTAAACATAAAGAGCTAGATAAATAAAATTTCGTACACCGGTTTTTAGTATCGAAAATGTAGATCCGTAGACACTACATTTCGCAGACAAATTTGAAATTAAATCCGGCAAAAGATTTGTCATTTGTCGATCTGTACATTCGCATGTATGTAAACGATAACTCAAAAGTATAATGATTTAAATCAATTAAATCTAGTATGAAATCTTGTGACTATAATTGCAGTTTTGTGTCAAATCTTGATTTCAATTAGTCGAAGGAAAAAAAAGGGGGGGGGGAGTTCTAAATACATACACAATTTTCTTTATTATACTATGAATTTATAATACTAGTGTGGGACAGAAAATAAAAATCTGAGTACTCGAAGCATTTATAGCCTTGCCCGAAGTTCACAATTTTTATAACTGTGGAGATAGGAGGAGGATACTTTTAATAGGGAGTATGCGAAAAAGTATTCGAGGTCGAATGTATTTATCATATTTTAAAAATCTGTTTTAGTAATACATTTCTTATAGTATATTATCCAGGAATTCAGAATGATAATATCAGACCATTTAAGTTTTTAATTTCTCTTAATGAAAATACTAATTAGGTACATCGATTAATATGTAAATAAAAGTCCCATCTTTCATTTATTGCAACTTTTGATAAATTTACTATATCATTTTATTTGTATTTGCATGAAGTACCATAATTCCTTTAATAATCAGAAATATTTCGTTTGATATTAAAAATATGCAATATTTTGGGCAATGGGCGGTGGAGGTAAAATTACAATAAAATGTAAATTCAATAAGAGCCTTGCACCAGAACATCAGTGTGAATTTAAATATAGCTTTTAATTTTGGTGAATGAGAATGAAAAAAAAATTAATTTTTGTTTATAAAAAAATATTTCAAATACAGTGAAAGGAAAGAATCAGTGCTGCAATTCATTATTTCAGAAAATGTAACACATGCCCTTTGAATTATTAAATTACAAGTAAATTAATTCAACCAAGAAGTATTATAAATTGCATACTTTTTAAAATGAAGTACCAAAACCTTTTTTTTATGCAGATTTAAATGTTTCCCCCGTTTACATGCAGGTTTAAATATGTCTATAGTTTTTATCATAAAAAAAGGTCTCCAGACGTAGTTTGATTGAGCACTAACACTCATCGATTCACTAGCAGTTGGCTCATTTTCAATTCGTTTTTTTATGTTCTCAACATAAGACTGCTCTTAACTTAAAAGGTTTTGTACATCTCGATTATAAATGAGAAAAATCAACATAATCTGGGAGGAATATTTACTAAGGGTTCATTGGATACGAAAGTCTACATTAATTCTCTGTGGACTTTTTGTACTGATTATATAGCAACATTAATGGTTCTCCATGTACTTTATGCACCATAAGCTTTCAAAGTTTTTATAGTCATTTGTATCACCAGATTAATTTAGGCTAGGCAATTTTCATAAACAATACCATTTGCAAATTACTTTCTCAATGACTTTTTTTTATTATTTTAATTGAATATTAGAGCAGAACTTATGAGTAAAATATGGAAAACAAGCGGACAAAATTTGAAGCAAAATAATTAAAAGCCCTCTCATAAGGCATCTTAGGAATTATTGCACTTTTCTGCCTTAAAATTAGACGACGCAAGAGAATGCTTGGAAATCGAGATAGTATTTATTGAGAGGTGATGAACTTTTACGGTTAGAAAAAATAATAATAATAATAAAAAAACATCAATTTATAACTGATAATACAAATAATACAAATTTTAGAATTGCCTAAGATTAAATTATGATTTATCATATATTTGTAATAAATTGTTTATTTGCTTTTATGATAAATTTTTTCGCCTCTTAAATTTAAAGATAAAAACACTTATTTAAATTCAAAGGCGAGAGGACTAATATATCCCTCGCGGTTCAATATCCAACTATTCGTAACTTTAACTACCGTAACTTACATCAGACTGGTTACACTGATCATACAAAAAATTTCATGAACCTTTAAGGAGTAACTGAATAACAGATTTTTTTTTTAGAGTTTGATTTTCCAAACAAAAGGGATTTCCAGTTTTTATAAATATAACTCGGTTGTGTCTTTCTCTCGCTCAGTTATTTTCCTTGGCTTCTCAACAAAAAATACGCCACTTTGGCTAAAGATCATATACATAAATATACATTGAAAATCGTCCTTAAAAAGAAATTGTAGCCTAAGTGTTAAAAACAATCGTATTGGTTATAGTTCAGTGAAAAATTCTCTTAATTCTTTCCTTACTTTTATAAAAACACATGCATACATCTCAACACAAAAGTTTAGATACTGTTATTTTTGTAGCTGTTTTAAAGAAATATTGAACGAATTACAACAAGCTTGTGCACATTCATTTTGTTCTTCCAAAAAACTCCGCAAATGGTAGTAAATTTTTCTTCAATGTCTCAATGTAATTTTTTTGTTGTTTGGCGACCATCAAGGGAACCCAAACATACTTGGCCATTGAAGCAAATTGCAGCCCAAGCCATTAATGAACTCCCACCTTGTTAATGTTCTAATTAATTCTTTTTTCTTAATATAAGAAAATTTGAATTAAACAATTTACATTTTACAGTAAAATACAAATAATAAAATTTGCACTGTCTCGAAAGTATGGACACTGTGTCGAATTTAGTTTAAGATTCAATAACAACAGGTAATGAAGATGCCTCGAGCAAATTCAAACGGAGAAAGTATGGATGCTGAATTCAAAAGGTAAGCAAGATGAGAAAATGGTGAGTATTTTGAACAGGTCTACGAGGTCTATTTAGAGAATTTTATCTACATAAGAAGAATATAAAGCGAAAATGAGATCTGGAAGACCACGAGTCACAAGGAAACGGGATGGCAGCAGAATTCAGAAATTAGCCTCCTCACAAGTAATGAGTTTGCGTCAAATTCAAAGTACTTCTGGTATTAAAATATCAAAAGAAACGATTCATTGATGTATTCGAGAGAAGAATACTATAGTTTATCGTAAAATGAAACGAAAACAGCATTGAAAGCACAACATAAATTCCAACGGATGCAATGGGATTTAAAATATTTATCGTATGGATCAAAGCGGTGTACAGTAATATTCAGCGAAGAAGAAAATGGATGGTCAGATGACAGGTGTGCTATTGAACATGACTTAGGCTGAGAACAAAAACTTTCTATTGTTGGCAACAAGGTGGGAGCTCATTGATAGTTTGGCTACATATTGCTTCAATGGCTAAGTAGATTTGGTTTTCCTTGATGCTGGCCAAACAGCCAAAAAACCTACGTAGAGACATTGGAGAAATATTTACTACCATTTGTGGAACTTTAGGAAGCCCGTAATGGGAAGATAATGCGAGTATATATACTGTTGGCACCACAAAGAATTGGTTAGAATTCAGAAATATTAAAGTTATCGAATGGATTACTAAGCCCGGACTTAAATCCAATCGAAATGCTAGGGGCATTATGTGTAGTAAAGTTTATGAAAACAGTAGGCTACTCACTTTTACTGAAGAGATAAGAGCTTCGATTGAAAGTGCCTGGTTCGATATCGAAACAAATATAATGCGGAACTTGGTTTCTTCAAAAAAAATAATTGTATTTAAGAATTAGTTAAGAAAAATGGAAATCCAACCTGTATTAAAAATTTTATATTTTGTTTCAAATAGTTTTTGTTAATGTGTCTAAACTTTTGCGACACTTCTATTTTTATTTTTGTTTGTTATTGCAAAATATAGGTTGTGTAATTAAAATTTTCTATTTATTATATCAAATATAGTACAAGAAAATAAATATGCTCAAGCTTGTTGTAATTTATGCAATATTTCTTTAAAAATGTTACAAAAACAAAAATGTCAACTTTTTTTGTGTTGGGGTGTATATATCGTGAAAGAGAGAGATAGAATAGTAAATGACATTTTTCGTGTTATCTATTTTCATGCAAGTTGTAGAGTAAATTGAAAACTCTTGAATGCTTCATTTTATCAATAAATGATTCGGCACCATTAATTATCGGAAAGCAAAAAAAAGTAAAATATATTTTTTCAAAAATGAGATAGTTTGAAACAAGGATCATTTTAATTTATACCAGTTAAAGTGAAAGTAATCTTTGTTGATATTTAATTTCTCAAAATTCAATAATACTCATTAATATCGTCGAAATAATTTTTTTCTTGGTTTATATTTGAGACGTGTTGTATTGGCAACTTCACTCAAGATGCAATTAGAGCCTCATTCTTCTCATAACAGAAATAAAAACAATATGAAATACTTTCGGTTTGACTCAATTTTTCAAGAAGAATTTTCTTTCCTCCCCCCCCCCCCCCTTTTCCATATCACATGTGAAATTTCAGTATTATATCAAAAAATTTTATCAAAAAATAATCAAAAAAAATTTAATGTAACAAGAAAGCACATAAATTATATGAAAAAAGATTTGACAAGTACTATATGGTATATTATTCATTCAGTACTTATTGACTTCTAAATATAGAAATTTATAAAGAGAAAAAAATAAGTAGATTTTTGAAAGAAAACAGTAAATCTTCTGTTTGTTCTGGAACGAAAAAAAAACAAAAAAACACGAATATTTTAAGACAACGTTTCTACATTCCTTGCACTACTGTGTTTAGTTATCCTACATTTTTAAATCTCTTTACCTCAACTAATTTTAACGTCAGTTTTAAATAACATAGCCTAACATCCTTCTACAAATCTAAACACGTTTTTATCAGCTTTTCACGCAATGTAGTTCATCCAAATATTTCAAATACAGTGTCCAAAACCGTGGAACAGAAAAAATTTATAATTTCAGCCATTATACCAAATCCTAATCTTCTGAAAAGAATTCAATTTAAAGCTTTTAACTTGTCATTAAAAGAAGTTCAAACAAAAAATTGGGGCACACGTAGAATGGCATACAAAGCAGAGATTGTTGAATGTTTCGCATACAGACATCTTCGTTTCTGCTAGAAATTTTGGTTTAGAGCATTACAATTCCCGTCCACTGAATTCAGTTATTATTAAAGTCTGTTTTAGTTAAGCAGATTAAATAGATTTTTCAATTTACAAATATAGGTCAATTTATAAAAAAGATCGGGAGGAAAGATGACGAGATTTTTCAGCTATAACGACATATTTGGTCTGATATGTCGCTTTCTATTTGCAACGCAGTGTTACGTTGCTTTCATTAGTGCTTGCCGGCAACTAAAGTTAATATTTTAGGGGCGTCTATATTTTTGCTTGTAATCCGGACCAAACCAAGGGAGGGGGATACCGGTGTTTTTCTCTAATATTTAGCTATTGAATAAATATTACTTCAATACATCAGTAGAAAAATATAATTTTTTACAGCGAATTATAAATCTATTGCTATGAGATAATCGTTAAATTCTTAAACAAGATTATTTAAGCGCAGACAAGGAAATTCATTCCAGAATTAGCATAATAGTTTCAATAACAGTTCAATAATATAGATTCGATAAGTGGAATATTTATATTTTTGAATATAATTAACCCATTAAAGTATACTAATATTCAGAAATAAATATAAAAAATAAAATTTTATTGGAAGCATAATATTTGTTAAGATTGTTGCATATGGTTTCATACGATTGCATTAAAAAAAATCCATGCACACTGGAAGTTGGAATGACGCATTTTTTTTTAGCTGAATTCAAACAAGAAAAGGGACTCGCAGAGCATCATAGGGGCTCTTAGCTACATTTTAAAATTAATTTATGAGGTTTTGGTTTTCCAAGTTTATAAACATTACACTATTCTATAATCAGTGATAGGCGTCCCTAATTTGTGAGACTAAAATTTATAAATCGATTTTTTTTAAGATACAAATATTTCCGGTCCCCTTAATATATATAATCGTATAATAATCCACTGACGTCTGTAACGCTAATTGGTGTCAAAATTACTCTCGTTCTTTAGGTCGCTTCATAATAGGATGTGAAATTCCAACTTCTGTTTTAGCGTCTAGAAACTAACAAGGGTATTATTTATTCTTAAACTGAAGGAGTTATCCATATGAGAATAAAATAATCATGAATAAAAATCGGTTACGTGATTGTAAAATTCACATTTTATTTATCTTTTTTATGCTGAATTGTAGTAAAAGTTAATGAGCTGAAGGGTGCAATTTTTATTATTTTATATTCAACAATATTTCTATTTTATATTTGACACTGGAAGTTTTTTTTTCTATTAGTAGATCACTATTCGTTTCAAACCGATTTAAGTGATTAAATTTAATTTGAATGCTCGTGAACTTTATGGGGAAAGTAGATCCCATTACAAGGAAAAACAAAACTTTAAATGTCATATATTTACATCTAAAGTATATTTTTTAAAAATTTCTTATGCACTCAATTAATGTGCGTGAGATTTTCTGCTACAACTTTTGTTAGTTAATCTGTGACAATCAGATATAAGATATTGTTAGCAGTATAACAGTCCGATTAAACGTTCTCACCTTCTAGCTAATAAATATTTGTCTTAAAAAAACACCTTAATATTTTCCATTTATTGCTATATTCATTCTACAGATAATTTGAAAGTGAAATATTCAGCTTCATTCTGAAAAACATTTGGGGGACAGCAAAAAATTGTGCAAACCGACGACTAGAGTCTGGTAATCGGAAGATTTCAAAAGTAAGCTAAGTGAGTAGGAGGAAGTGCTAAATGCCGGCAGTCACTACAGCCCAAACACATGCGTTGGCGCGCAAGCACAATTGCGCTGTAGAAAGTTATTTTCCAACCTTTTTCTACCTATCCATTCTCTACAACAGGGCTGGGCTACCAAAAAGCCGCAGAACGCACAATAAAAAACATCCATGCATTTCAACGCGAGGTCACGTTTCTTTCAGTATTATTATTATTATTATCATTATTAATCGCCATTTGTTTATTTGTGGGTTGTTACATTCGAAGGACATCCGCATACTCTCGCTCGCCCGCGAAATCGGACGAATCCTTTGAAATTTCGAATGCCCATTGTCCTTCGAAACCGAAATCGATCCAAAGTTATCGGAGCGTTGCGGATCGCACAATCAGGATGGAACCTGCCGTTTTCAACAACCCTTTTTCGAGAGAGAGTCGGCTTTTTTTTTTCTCCCAAAAGAAACGTCTGTCAAATGTAAATGGGAAGAGAAGTGGGATGCCTTTTCGAACGATTTCCCATCCATCAGAGCGTACTCTGGCTTGAAATAGAATGAAATTCCACACCACCCCTCCTCGTTTTCGAATCTTGATTTTTCTTTCACTTAATGAAAGCGATGTAATCAGCTTCCAGATCACGTTTGTATTAGAAGAAAGTTAGTACAGCACAGTTGGAGAAATCTGGCTTTTTTGGAGATGTGGATCCTTTAGAATGTTTTTTATTCACTGATGACCATATAATTCGAAACTTGTATGCTGTAGTTCTAGAACAGTCAATGACCTACGAGGCTGATTTTAATGTCAAATATCGGTGAGCATCGAAACCAGCTAAAAATTTCTCATTCAGTGAAGTATTTTTCTAAAGTTGTTGCTGAGATCCTGAAGTTTCATTTCTTCGTAAATGATTTGAAGTTCATGTTTTTATAATATCAATACAATTGCTGTTGTTGTACTGATGAATCTTCCTTCTCTAAATGCAAATTTTCCAAATTCTGCATCTTATCAAGAAAATTTATAAATGGCCTGTCACAGGATTATCAAAACAGATAATTAGAGTCCCGTCAACCTTTGTTGGCCTTCGAGAAATATTTCCTCGGTATTTTTAGAATAATCAAAAAATGGGTTGAAAAAAGTTTTTAATTTTTTAACATTTTGTTTAAAATTACTTTTTTTTACCCCTACATGAGATAGTGAAATGAATTCTCTTCACGGCATGTTATAATGAAGTGTTTTAAAGAGTGTCCCGAAATCAAAGCAAGATTTCAATTTGCCACCATTTATTTTACTGCCTTTATTGTTTAGGGGGGGGAGAGAAAAAACAATAACACTAAACTTTTTTTTAACATTACAAAGTAAGGGACTTTTTATCAAATATTTTCGATACGGCAAAAATATATATAGAAATATTAGCATTGAAATGAATAGCAATGAATCAGCACAACGTACGAGGATCGTAATTACCATCGGCCCAATGTTTCTATTTTCTTTTTTAATATATATATTAGAGATTTTGTTTTTTTAAAAAAAAAACGAATTAAACTTTAATAATGATATTTATATTTTTCCATCAAAAAATATTTAACTTATTAAAAATAAAGTTTTTTTGGTAATTAAATAGAAAATAGAACCCCCTCCAAAAAAAAATTAATCTAATCAATAATTTCCGTCCTTAACAGCTAGAAGCGGATTTGTATTATAAGAATAAAATACATTGCAATTTTTATATATTGGTTTTAATAAAATTAAACAGGAATAAAATATATAATACAAATTATAAGTACATTAAAAAGATATTTTCCGAAAAATTCTTTATTAGATTATAATGCATGAAGCTACTTTAATAATTAAAAAATTGAAGAACCATAACTAGTAAAAAAGTTTTAAGCTTAAAAGAAATAATAAAAGGGAAGAGGGCATTATCATACTATGTTTCCCCAAGTCTCTAGTTACGACCTAGCATTATAATAAATAATCGCTGCATGAATTCTCGGTATCATAAAAAATAATATCTCTATTTAAAAAGAATCAGTGGAATCTGTTGGTGTTGATAATGATTCTAGTATTCACGAAATCAGAGTAATGAACTCTACTTTCTATACAACGTCGGGAAATTCCACATTGTCATAATAGTACCGGAACTATGAACGAAGAATTTACTTGGAAAATTATCTCAACTAATATACAAATACCAGAAAGAAACGCCCGATAAAGGAAGCAAAACGAATGGTTCTTGCCGCCTAATCATGTCCTGAACATCTATCAAAAATAACTAAAATGATCTTGGGCAGAAAAAAAAATTATCATCTCTGAGCATATCGTTTACTTGTCTGATATCGCAACAATCGATTTTACCTTCAGAGATTAAAAGTGAACTTGAAATGGCAACGTTTTTCGAATTCTGAAAAGGTAAATAAGCGTAGGATGAGAATACCTTGAAGACAGTGTAGGTTAAATTGTGCAACTTCGCTAAATAAGTGTTCAGAAATTTCTTTTAAAAACTTTTTGAATGTAGCAGAAACAAAAACAGAATTTATAGCTGTTCTTATTATATATAATAGTCATAAAAACCCAATGATAAAATGAATGTAACAAAAAGCTGAATTTTTGTCTTTGTTCTTTTAGTTTAATTTTATTTACAATACATTTGATAAGAAATGAAATCAATATATCGGCTTTCTTGAACATAGAAAAAAAAGAAAGATCTGGGAAATTCGGGATTATACATAAAACTATGGAAAAATAGAATTTGAGCAGTTTTGATTTGTTATTCCGAAAACTTCAGCACGTAATTAGAGAGGAAAAATGACTAAAGTCAATAATAATAATAAAACACTCTTTTAATTTTTATTTATATATCAGACCATAAAACTATGAATAAAATTTTTTGATTAGCTAAATCGTCTGCGGTATTAACATAGGAAAATTTAAGCACAAAACTAATTTTATGCAACGATCTAATTTTATATAACAAATAATAAATAAGCCTACAACTTAAACTGACATACTTAAATAGAACTAAATTTATTTTCCAATGAAAGAAAAAAAATCAAATGTGAAAAGTATTTTCAGAAGTTAATTTAAAATATTTCTTTTAAATTCCGTTAATTGATTTTCGTTAAGACTTTAATTCCAGTAAAATCAATAGTTGCAAAAATATATCGGAACTGATAGTAAAATAGTCATAAGCGTATATTTCTATATACACAATAATACATAAAAAAATTACAAAAAGCTTCAAATGGATATGAAAGTTCCTTACAAGTTCCCATAATGTTTTGAATAGTTCATCAAAAACATTGATTTAATTCTTTTAATAAACTAAAAAAATTATCGTTTAAATGTTAAATAAAACAATGTGAATGCCTTACAATAAAAGAGAATACAATACTATATAATGAAAAATAATACTGTAATTCATACTATGGAAAAAGGGTTTATTTTATATTGAACTTCAGAAATAAAATTTTTTTATAGAACACCCTAACAAATTCAAAAAGGTTGATAAATCTGCATTTTTCAAATACTACACAATAAACAAGGATCTGTAGTTAACTTCTTCAGTTTGAAAGCAATTCTTTAAATAGTGTTGAAATAAACAACGGGGGCAATATAAATTTTTCTCGGTAATTGTGCTATGAAATATAAAGGACAATGCTTAATAGTTTTTCGCAATAATGTTTGAATCCAATAAAATAGTTTTCTTTCTAAACAAACAAAAATAACCACAAAACATGAACCCACCGCAAGGCAAAATAAAAGTAGGTCACCTATAAATCTTCCCTTTCATCTTTCATGAAGGTAAAAGCTTCTGAACACAACACATGATTATATTAATGAAAGTTTACAGCAAAGTTAACAACCGAAAAAATGCTCACAAAATAACAGTCGAACAAAGTGATGCACAGATTATTGCAACGCCAATTTACTATTTCAGTTCCACAAATTCGCAGACGATAAATGATCGTAGCAGTAAAAAGATACCAGAAAACAAAACAGCTGATGAATGATGATTGCGCCAAAAAAATAATCCTAATTGTAAAGAGATCTTAATCACAATGTTCTGCTTTCAGCATGCAATAAAAAGAAATTGTTTGTTGAATCACATTCTGAAAGGAGCTATTGTGGACTTGGATTCTATTTCAATACCTTATTCGATAGAGAGAGTGGGAGAAAAAAAATTGGAAATAAAATTATAACTATTATGTTTCATTCGTAGAAACTGAAATTACATTCTGCAAGACCGCAAATGTAACGGTTTCTTTAAGATGTATAAAGTTATCAAATGTTGTAGATGGAAGAACTAAAGTAAACAAAGCTTATTTTCTTTTCATTTCTTCAAAAACACTAAAAAGAAAGAGGCTAAACATTTCTTATTTTTCAAAAACAATTCCAATATCATTTTCTTTTATCTCTCTTTAATTCATAAAAAAAGTAATTCTTTAGAACAATTATTTCTAATTCTTTTGAGTAGTCCATATTTCAAAATAACATTAATGCTTCCTTTTTATTATATAACTAGCTAAAAAGAACGATATTTGTTTTTCTTTTAATAGCTGAATATTGAAAAGAATTCTATTAAACTGAAATTTTCAGACACATTTCTTCAATATATATATTGTTCATGTCGTATAATAACGAAATATGAAATCATTTTCTAAGGCTTCTTAATTAAAAAAATTATCACATTAACAAACACAAACTAGTCAAATATCAATTTTATTAAATCATTGTTAATTTCAACCTTTAAAAAATAAATAAAAAAGGAAAAAAAAGAGACAATAAGTTACTTATTAGGCGCAGATTAGTTTGATAAAATGTCCGATTTAATTTAATTGCATTTAATAAAGTATTCAAATCTTTTCTTTTTTTAGTTTTGCATTCAACATATATGATTACGTATACTTCAAAAAAGCTCAATTTTGGAATAAATTTGATTTTACTTTGATTTAAAGAACTAATAGAAATACGAGAATTAAAGCTTCTTACACAAATTTCGTTGAATCTCTTTTAAAGTATTTATTGTGGATAATGCTCCGCTGCAGACTGGAAATATCATTTCGATAATCAACTAAAATAAGTATTCCCTTGAATTATATTAAGAGAAATAATTAATCTTTGGCACTACTTTTAACCGGCAGTGCACTGTATTTAAAGTCATTCTTTTTAAATCCAAAATAAATCTATGAGATCGACCTCATTCTGTGGCAATTTAAATAAATTTTCTTGAACTAGAAGCATTCGAAAAGCAGCGAAATGCGGATTAATCAGCATTTAACATTCGGACAGTTGTTTTTACGCGTCGGCATGATTGGTCGCATAATTTAAATTGGTTTCTAAATTTTTTAAAAATTATAAATTATTATTGTTAATAAGACGCTAATTAATGTTTTTTAAAAATTGGCAAAATATTGTACGAACTCCAATTTTTAGATATATTGCAATAAGTAGTCGCTGGATCGAAGTCCAAAGAGTAATAAATAAAAAGACAGAAAAAGCATAGTTTTTACAGTATTTTTTTCTAAAATTACAAAAATGTTAACATTAAAACAACATCGCGCTTTCACGCATATTAATAACACTAAAGATTTACAATTATATTCACATTATTGTTCAGAACATATTAATTGAATTTCTATAACACTTTCTGACTCATTCCGCTGAAACAATCTATTGTCCAAAAAAAGAAACAAAATAGCGCCAAAAGCGAAGGAAACTGAAAGCCAAACAGCCCGGGGGATATTAGCTACTGACTCGCGAAACAAACCCCTTTTTTTATTCTCGCTCTGATTCTTTCAAAACGTAGAATTGTTTCGAAGAAATCCCTCCCACCGTTTAGTGTGGTGTAAGAGAGAGTAGTCTGCAAGAATGGAAATAAATATAGGAAAGGAGGCAATATCGAAGGGCGAAAAAGAGCTTCCTCTCGATGCTGGCGATGCGCGACGAACAACGACCGCTACGCGATGACCGTCCACAAATTTTGCCCATAAAAGCATCCGGAAGACTAAATTCGGAAACAAAAGGCAGCATCCGTCCACCACTTTCAATTGCAAAAGGTTTCCTTCCGAATTGCAATACGAATGTAATGCTTTGTCCCGGAACAAATCTGGTAGCAAGAACAGCATCAAGAACAAAATAAATTAAATTCCACTCGGTCCATTGACAAATGAAATATTGTTAGTTTTTACTTTTTTCTTTTACCAAATCTGATTTTGTTAAAGGAATAAAAGAGAATAATCCTTATCGTTTTATTTGGATTATTTTTAAGATTTTTGAGAAATTAGAAAATAAAATAAATATTTTTTATGAAAATAAATAAAATTAGTTATTTGCAATATTACGATTTTTTTTCTCTTGCTAAATTTAAGTATATTGACAAACAAGTTGTTTATTGTTAGTCCCTTTTCAAGAAATCAAATTAAAAAAAGTAACTCTAGAAAAAAAAAATTATTGCGAAACGTGCATTTTCATCTACTTTTCCACAAGAACGTGCTATTTGCATGGAAAAAATACAACGAAAGCTTTGATATTTCTGAGATTTAAAAATGGCTCGTATTATTTTAAAGTTTTTGGAATTCGAAATGATTATTTTATTTTAAAAATTTCAGCTTTAAAATGACTTATTTTGAAATTTTTGAACTTTAAAATAATAAAGGCGATTTATATATGAAAAGGTAAATACGTTGAAATAAAATATCAAATGGAAATAAAACGACATGAAAAAATATACAAAACTGTAACATGGTAAATGAAAAAAAAAATAGCGTAATACATGTCTTTAAAAAAAAGGTAGATTACAATAATTTAACACATTGAAAAATCTAACAACATTGTTCTTTCTTTTTATTTAGGAATGCATTCAATAAATAATTACTGATCAAATCCATAGCTGGCTCTGTATTTTCTGATGCAATTGCATTTTGAAATAATTTGTTGAGAAACAAAGTTTCAATTTTTCTCAAGCGTATCATAGATTCTGGCTCAGATATAATAACTTTTCACTACACTCAAGCTTTCCTAATATTTGTTCAGGTTTGCTCATATGAAATGACGTTCATAACTGCGTGTGCACGTCACCATGAATGTTAAGTACTTAGATATCGACTCAAAATAGAACAGATTCTTCATCTAATTTGACAAGAAGTATATTTGGAAAATAAGCTATTTTGTCACTGTCACAGCTGTTTTGTCAAAAACTGTCACATGCTATTTCCATCATATTTTCACTTGATATTAAACAAAAGAAACAAAGAAATATTTATTTTGTAAAATTATAATCCCGGGTCCCGAAACAAATAAACACCTAAATTTCAAATATAATAAAATATTAATACATGATTGCTTATTTAAGTGTTCATCCAATCATTTTTAAATTTGAATATATATTTTTGCTTAAAAGAGGCTGTTTCTAGGTGTTTTATCGTTGAATTATTATGTGAAAAAGCGATCAAAGGAACAAGTTTATGTGACATCTTTATTACATGACATGCCAGTTAAGATACAACAGTCTGTTGCCTTAAGCTTTGCTGTGAAGTCCTTCTTTGTCCTGCAACTGCGCAACGAATTCTGAAACTGCAGTGGCGAATTTGACTTGAATCAGGGAAACATGAATTTAAAACCCAGCTTCTTTACATAAAATATTTGCTTTGAATCAAAAGAGAAAAAATACATTAAATAGTAAGAATCTATTTCACTGAACGACTGAATTTACTGCCATCGTAAAATTCTATTGGAATAGTTTACTCAATGTCGTTTGATAAAAGAAAATCAACAAACAAAAAAATCTCCAAATGTAATGTATATTTATAAACATTTAAATATACAATCGTGGAAGTTTAATCTTCCAATATTTTTTTTAATGAAAGCAAATATTTAAATATACAATCGTGGAAGTTTAATCTTCCAATATTTTTTTTTTTAATGAAAGCATCTTTAATCATATAGTCCAGTTTTTTAATTCGTATTATTTTAGCGGTGGGGTTAAAATTATAGTCAAAGCTTTTTCAAATAAATAAAAATAAGAAAGAAAGAAATGAATTCAGTTTAAAGTAGTAACCATTACAAAAATTCAACTAAGCCATTATCAGAGCCTGACTAAGTCAGGGGTATACGGGGCAGTTGCCCCGGGCACCCATATCAGAGAGGGCCCCCCAAATCGAATAGAAAGTTTATTTTACTTTTCCCTCTTCAAATTTTGGCTCTTCAGATGTGCTATACCCTTTTAATGATGGACATAAAATTGTCAGAAAATCTATAAAATGAACAGGACGATATTTCATCTGACCATTCGATAATGATGGCTTTCAAGGAGGGGGGGGGGCTATAAAGCTATTTTAGGTTCTAGTCAATTTTCTTGTTATATATCTATAATGAGGTGAAAATTTTAAATACCTCCATAAAGTTCGATTCTTGACTACTAAAGTAGTGAAGCAGAGGGGGCCCCCAAAGAAGTTTTTGCCCCGGCCCCAATTAGGCTAAGTCAGGCCTGGCCATTTTAAAAGAAAGAAAAGAAAGAAAATAATTCAGTTTAAAATTATAAGCATTATACAAATTCAATTGAGACATTATGTTAAATCTGGTTCCAGATGACACCTTTGAAATGAAATTATGATTTCAAAATATCTCGAATTTATCACTTGTTGCTTTAAGAAAATATGACCGACATGTACTTATCTTTACAACTGGTACTATACAATCATACTACGAAATAGCTTTAATTAGTTATACATTAATTCAGTTAACTGATTTCAAATGCTTTTTAATTAATACATTTTGACTGCAAGTATCAATGCTTCAAATTTAGTGCTGCTAGTTCTAAAACAATTCGAGTGACATCCGGAAATTGACAAGGAAGAACGTTATACTTAAAAAACTAGAATGTTAATAGAAAATCAAACTGGCGTAAAATTAAACATCGATATCTTTAAAAAAAATCATAATTGCAATCCACTTCAATAATATCATTCAAAAAGGCAATTATTTAAAGATGTTTGATATTCTCGCTTTTTCTTTCCGTGGTTTTATTTCTTTTTTTTCACCTTCCGAATCTTTAGTTTGTTTCCTCGTAGAATGAACGTTTTTAATGTTTTTTTTCTTTCGATTCCGATTCTTCTAAGCTCTTAAGCAGCGCTATAACGAGGAAGTAGAAGTTTTCTTTTCTCACGCTGAATGAAGAATTCGTTGGATGTCGAAGGAAATTTTATTCGCCATTTTCCTAACGCTTACGAGCATTTAAATGCAGTCCAGCAAATGGGTGAGTAAAATGATTAAAAAAAGAGAGCAGAATGAACTCGATAAAAATACCAAGCGAGGAATGATAGTCATTGATGCTTGAAGTGGGCGGTCTCTAGGTCAAAGTGTCTTGCAGGTTACGAGGAAGAAAATACCGAGAAGTCTTTTATTGTTTCCTGAAAGCGTTTAGTGAGGAAGTGCAGTGAGAAATTCAAAAATATGAAAAGAATGGACATATTGAAGTGTGCCATATATTTAGACGAAATTTTCATGCAAATCAGCGAAGTATATAGCAATTAATATCATTCTTTTATTCTTACACTTTTTATTAGGTTACATTCTGGTAGTTTCCACCCAGCTCAAAAAAGGAAACAACTCATTTTACTTTTGTTATATCGCCTGCAAACGATTTTATGTGAAAATATAAAATAATAATAATAAATCGAATAAATACGTAAAATATTAAAATCATTTGAATATTGAAAAATTTTATTTCGATATACTAAATAATTAAAATTCAGAAATATGAAAAGAATGGACATATTGAAGTGTGTCATATATTTAGATTAAATATTCATGCAAATCAGAGAGACATATAGCAATTAATAGCATTCTTTTATTCTTACGTTTTTAATAGGCTATATTCTGATTGTTTCCATTCAAATCAAAATAGGGAACAAAGCATTCTTCTTCCTTTTTTTTTTTTTTTTACATCAGCTACAAACAATTTTATGTGAAGACATAAAACAATAATACAAAAAAATTCTAATAGAGAAGTAAAATATTAAAATTGTTTGAATATTGAAATTTTTTTATTTCGATAGACTAAATGATTTTAAAAAATCCTACAAGGTTTATCTTTTCTTTTCTTTTTCGGGGGGGGGGGGAATTACCTTGGTTCATCATGTGCATATAAAGTAATATACTAATCACATTTATTACTGAATTATTTTAAGAATTCCAAACTTAAAACATATGATGACTTAATTTAAAAAAAAATTCAGTAACACTTATTACAGATCATGCTATAAAGTGTTATTTTCTTTTTTAAAAAATCCACATGCATTCTGAATTTTTATATACATTATTATATGTAAAGAAACATACATATACAAATACATTCATACATGCACAAAAAAAAAGGTTTTTCTTTTCTTTTTGTAATAACGGTTAATTCAATTTAATAATTACTAAATAATAAATCAAATATTGATTTCATAACAGAAAAAAATAATCTATCATAAATTAATTTATAGATCTATAATATTCCATAACTACAATTTCGATTTAAAAAAATTAAATTAAGTTTTGTTATATGCTTTTATATTTAATTGTAGAAGATATTTAGAATTCCAATATATATATATATATATATAAGAAGTCTGTACACTCTGACCTAATTTCTGACTGTTCCAAACAATTTCACCACATAATAGTGACTTTTAAGTAAGAGTGAGTGAATATTTAAGTAAGAGTGATTAAGAAAACATGATGATTAATTTTATCAAACTGGGGAATCGAGGGAATTTGTATCTTTAAGAACTTCTATCGTTTTTTCCCCCTTCTTTAAAAGGAATGAGATAAAAATAATTATTAAATATTATTAATTTTATTATTAAATTTATTCTCTTAAATTAATCTTTACATTGTGTTGAAAAATAATACTACATGCTAATCTCCAATAACTTAGATATTCATTTTATTGCAAAATAATTTTAACAGTCAATAATAATCTTAATAATTAATTTTGCTAAGAAATAATTTAAATAATCAAAAGAAATATTTGTGAGCTAATAAATATTCATGATGTTTCATATACCAGTTAATCGATAAATATTAGTCAAACAAGTAATTAGAGAAGACAAAATTCTCTGTTTAGGGAAGATATCCTTGAAAAGAATGGATACACTGACTAGGATTTCTGAGGCGACATTTAGTCTAGAAGGACGTTAACCCGATGTGAAAGTGTATCCTTTCAAAAGTTTGGATAAACAAAATCTTAACGAGAAAAAAAAAAGCGTTATAATAACATAAAATTACTCGACAGCTTTGGAAATGAGAGACATAACCCCCCCCCCCCCCACACACACACACACATCTCCCTCTGCGCGTCAAATTATCTTTTCTGCCATCCTCTCCATCTGACATTTCACACGTCACATGTGATGAAGCCGACTCGACATGAAATTCATCTGAGAAGAAAATTTGTGTCATGGGACATCCGCTCGGATATCCCAACTGGCTCGCTGCATCTGGGCTTGCTTACTTGGCGTCCATATCACTCGACACGAGTTCAAGGTTATCACAGTGTGTTCCTTGTTGCCGAGCGTTTTTTAATTGGCTGTAAAGCTTCATCAAAAAGGAAGGGGGCATGTTCTGACTATCGAGTTTTGCGGTTCGAACCAAACTGTTTTATCATTAGACGATCGTAAATAAAACAATGCGATGCTGCTGAGTACAGGTCCGTGTCACGCAAAAGTGGACACGCCATTGTTTTAATTGTTCTGATGAAAGAAAGGTACTTTAACGGGGGGGGGGGATTAAGATTCTTGCAACGTCGAAGTACAACACGACTTGCATCCGTGAAAAAAAAAATGACTGGTTAGAAAGAAGTAAATGACTTCTTAAGTATGCTTATGTGAGTCAAGTATAGACGATGTTGAAGGTACGTTAACAATATGCTAAAGTAAAACATTTCGTCCAAGATATGTTATTCTTAAACTAGACAGATATATAGATCTAAAACTATCTTGAACAGATCAGCAAAAAATGCTCAATTTAGATTTTACAAAACCAAAACTATTCATCACGTTTTGTCAAATGCCCAACCTTTGCACTTTTACATGACTATTTAGATGTAAGCGTTTCTGGCTTACAACTAAATTTTCAATTTGGCAAACTAAGAAATTGCCCCGAAACATTGAACTAAGGAAAGGAAAGCATGTAAATTAAAAAAGGTATTCTCCTAGATGCCACATAAATAAATTTGTATACCATACAAACTGTATGTATTTAAAATATTAGAATAACATTAATGCTTTCCCAAACATAATCGGTCAAGATCAGTTATTATAGTATTTCAAAACACTGGAAGATTGTTTAAATACTAGGGTGGACAAATAAGGATTCTGTGCAATCATGATTAATGAATAAATGAAGACATATAAAACTTTTGCAAAGTTATTAAAATAAAAAATCAATTTAAGACAGATTGTTAACATGATGTTAAATTAAAAATGTTCTGAAAAGTGAAACTAAATCGATCAATTTATCAAAAGAGGAGCCTCATAGTTAGTACTCCTGGAATCACTAAATGCCTAAATCCGCCATTGATTACTGAGAGAGTATTTCCATCTTCATCTTTTTTTGTTTTGAATTCTATGGGCTTTTGTTCTTTCATTTTTAAACATCTATTCGATTTTACTGATTTTTTTTTCCTTTTTTACATCGATAATTTCAACTATTATAATCAACTATTAATTTATACTTTTATTTTAATAAAATTATTCACTCCATTTCGTTTGCTGCAGTAATGTCAACACGCTAAATTTTGCGAGAAAAAAAGGAAAAGAAACTAAACTGCTTATCATAATTATTTTTAGGTTATTATAATAAATAATTTCATAATCACTTAAAACTCAGTCTTGTTTAAAAAAAAAATAATAACAAATTATTCAGCGATAATCCTAAATTCTCAATACAAATTTTTAGTTTAATTTTTAGGTTTCACTTGACTTAAATGTTCCGCCGAAATATAATTTTATAATACAATGACGTTCAAATTTCTCAATTACACATGCTCAAAAATAAATGCTAAAAAAATTTAGTATAATACTGGAAAAATGTTAATATAAAAGCATCAAAAGGAAATCGTCAAATTTTATTTTAATGTTAAAAGCAATTAATTAAATGAAGTAATGTAATCTAATTCAGAAACACGAGTATAAAGATCCTCGATGAAAAAAAAATTATAGGAATTAAAATACGTGTTAAAAACATGTGTTCAGATTAATCTGCTGACCAATTTTCTAAATAAACTATTTGTATTGTTAATTTATCACTAAAACAAGAAGATTACAGAAAATAACCTGAAAAGAATAAAGTGAGAATAAGATAAGTAAAAGATCATATAACTTATCATATAAGTAAAAATAAAATCACTGAATCATTTAAATGCGAACAATATGTGAATATCTGATAACGAATGCAATCGGTCTTTGACTGATTACACGGATTAGATTCAACTGGGTCACATGAAGCCTTCCGTGATTGGCATTTTACTACAAAAATAACAATAAAAAATTCATTTCATAAAGAATTACCAAAATTTATGCTGAATATCTATTTAAAATAGGAAAACGATGGCACGAAGGACAAATTAAGTGATTATTTAAAATGCTGATATTTTTGATAACCTCAGATTAAGAAATTGTTTGTTCCATCAAGAATCATATCATCTAAGATTTATATGAAATAAGATTTGACAAATATGAAAAATATTTGTAAAACTGATAAATGTAATAAATTGTCAATGATCAAATATTATTTTACACTCATATTGTGGCATTCGATAATAAATATGAATAATTCAACAGCTGTAGCAGTATTTATTGATTTTCTTAAAGACTATAAAATAATATAATTCATGATCGTAAACAAGTAAAAACAAAATTTTTACAAGAGTTTAAATTACGCATTAACATGTATTCAGACTTCAACTTAACTGGTCAGTTTCTAAAAAATAAAATTGTGTTGAATTATTAGACGTTTAACATATTACAGAAGTTTAAGATGTGTTCGGTAGTTCTTACTGTTAGGTAGGTTCCTATAGGAAGACTGCCTATTGCTTGACTCGGGAAATTTTCTTCAATTCTTCACCAACCATGGTTTCTATACCCCCAAATATGTGTGTGTCAGCGTATAGTACTTTGTCCATGTTATCTTGTTAATAGAATAATTTTGTTTGCATTTTAACTGGCTTGGAATAAATTGTCAGAAATGTAAAAACCTCGGATGAGTTTGAAAATGGCCCATCTAGCTCAAAGGGGGTGGAAATGGTGGAGGTTGAAATTTTCATTTCGCTATAATTTTCTTAATACTGAAAGTAGAAAAATAAATCCAGTTAACCAAATTAGCGCCTCATAAAGACGAACAATTTTTGAATTTAAAGTTTTTCGATAAGAAGTTAGAAGAAAATTAGTACTAAGTACTAAGTAAAATTAAGTAATTAGTACTAAGTAAAATTAGTACGTCTAAGAAAATTTTTCTTCGAAGTTAGGGGCTGAAAAATGATTTTTCGCTCCCGAATTTTGATTGTTTCTAACATCAACAATTTATGCTGTTAGATAGTAACTCAGATGTAAAACAATCTACCTTTAACTTTCTTCTACCTTTTACCCAGAGGAATTATTTATTTATTTTTTCTGGGATAAAATTATTAATATATTGACATGCATATTATTAAATTTATTACTCTTAAGTGGTCAGTGTGCTCGCTTGTTTTAGTTTGGAATTTCAACATATTAAATTTCCAAGCTTAACTTCGTCATACAATAAAAAAGGTTTGTGTAAGATAAGTTCATGGCGATTGATCCCAGCTTAGAATGTTGAAAAATATACAAAAATGGCAAGTTAATATTCTGCTCATATCGAAATAAAATATGATCCCTTTTTGAAAAAAAGAAATGACAGAGACGAAGTAGAATTTTTAGAAGCACAAGTTTGTCAAACGAATCGATTTCAGTACGATGCGATATGATACACAAATGCTTCGAAAGTCACGTTACAGCGATATCGATTTCAGTCCCAAAAGTGCATAGAGAAAAAAAACTTTAAAAAAAAATTGAGAAAAAAAAATCGAAAGGTGAATGATGATAAAGGGAATGGCGCAGTGATTTATGGATAAGAGTCTACTTTCAATAGCAGGCTCATTTATGCGATTCAAATATGAGAGAAGGAAGGGCTACGAAAGAAGATAATTAGAGGAAAAAAAAATTATAAATCTTGCAAAATTATCTAGATATTTTGAAGTAACAAACTGAACACAGTTATTTCACTGTGCGTTTAGATATTCTAATGCAGTACAGTATATCAGAATGTTCTGGTTTTTTTATCTGTCATAAAAAAAAAATAATAAAAAATATTTAGACGTTCGTTTAACACTAAAACGAATGCATTAGAGAAGTTTTAAAAAAAATCTGACTAGAGAACTACAGAATGTATAAATTTTACATTATCCATAAAAAAAAAAAAGTTAACTGTTTTAATAATTAGTGTATTTTTGAAGAGAGGTTGCTGATTTTCAGCACGTTTACACATTTTATTTAAAAACAATTTTTAAAAATCTCTTCATTTTTTGACAATTTACTAGAAAAATACATTTTTAAATTATATGTCTATTTTCAAGGAATAATTTTTATTAAAAAAATCACTTGCGCTCATCTCAAATTTTCAATTTCAGCTTAGTAAAAACTTGAATTTGCTTTTAGGATTACACTGAGAAAAAGTAAACAATCGACATTTTGTTTTGATACTGACGAGGACATTTGTACTTCATTCAGTTTAAAGCAATGATCACTCATGGAACATTATGTACATGCTTTCGAAACTACTAAAATGCAATTCAACGAAATTAGTATAAAGACGAATGCATAAAAAAAAGAAGTGGATGCTAAAACCAGTCTGAAATAATTTAAAAAAATTATGTTCTTGATATGCTCTCAATCATCCATTTTTTAACTGTATCTTGGCTTCTTTTAGTTATCTCTATTTAGCTTAGCCTTTTCTTGTTCTTGGCTTTCATGTTAAATGACATTTAATATGAGTTTGAGTCAAATACCAAATGCAATAAATTTTTAGATACAGAGGGTAATCTTGATGAAGTTTCACTCTTTAAAAGACATTGAGATTTAAAAAAAAAAAAAAGAATTCCCTTTGTAAATATCGGAAGTAAAACTTTCTCTCAATTCTATATTAATCTAATTCTACTGCTTTTTTATATTTTTTTGCTTTTCTTATTTTTTTAATTTCTTACTGTTAGAGAACCCTGCGATAATCATAAACTCCTTACTGAATTGCATTGATGGAACTAAATTTGTACACCTTTTCCTTCCATTTTTGATAATAAATAGACTTCTTTTTGCTGAAGTTATTTAAATAAACCCATGTTTTATTAAGCACCACAATGCATTTTCATTTTACTTCTGTTAAATAACTTTCATTCAAAGTTCTACAAACTATTCTGCTTTGAGCCACATAACTCGGCAAAAGTTGGTAAATAGATTTTTTTTAAGTCATAAATCTTTGCTTATTGATTTATTTATTGTTACCGCGAATGTATATAAAAAAAGTTTGAAATTGCTTGTTACCAGCTATTTAATTTTAGAAATATTTGAAACAATGCATACTTTTTTCGGGTATTCGTTTCGAGTCTTCTGTCCATATTCAAGTAATGACTGGTGTGTGTATGTGTTTTTCCTTATTCTTTTCCGGTGAATAAAGTTGCTTATTTTGCACTATGTATTTCACATTAGAAATTTTAATAAAATGCATTTCACAAAAATTCTGACTGACGAAATAAAAATATTTGTCTTCGGAAAATATAAAATTATATCTTTCTTTTCACAGACTCTTTATACGCGACATTTTGAAGAAAGAATAAATTTACAAGTAGCAGGCGATATTTCTCGTTTCAAATAATAAGCTGTTGCCAAAAATTTTTTGTTCTAAAAAGAATTGCTTCTTTTTAATTATTCAACGAAATCGTTCTAAAAATGTGTAAATGGTTTCTGTATATATATTTGTTGCTGTTGTTATTGTTGACAGAAAAGAAAACATTATATAATAAAGAATATTTTGAAAAAGATAGATTAGAATAATAAATTCATTATTTGAAATATTTTTAAATTTTGTAAATGATATTTTTGCACCTGCAAGAAGTTTTTATTCTTTATGTAACGAGTTTTCCAAAGCAAACATTTATAAAATCTAAGTTTTTTTTTTATATATATATATATCTTACAGAATTAAAGAAGTTTGTTTTCAGAATAATAGTAATAAGATTTCGACGAATTTAAATCTCTTTTTTGCTTTTGCCAAATAAATAATTGTGAAAAAAGTTCAAGGAAATTTTTAATGAAGGATCAAACAATTTATTCTATTTTGTATGTTTAGATTCCAGCACATGATGCTTTTTTTTTAAATTAGTGATTCGAAAAAAAATTTGTTATTAAATGTTGGCAAAACAAATTAAACAAATAAGTTCATCGTCTCAGTAATTCTCAATTGTAGTTCTTTAGATTCCTGCAGCACTTAAAGTACAAACAATTATGAATCTTCCCCAGGATCTAGGTATCTTTTTTGCTTTAATACTTTCTTTCCTAGACTTTTGAACGAATTTTGTAGCAGTTTCGTTTCTTGATTGATTTGCACTTTTCAAAAATGACTTCTTTTCGACACCTAAGGAAATTTGCAAGACCATTCAAAGAAAAGCCTAAGTTGAAGGATATCACAATTTTTTTAACTGTTGCATTTACCATAAATAATATAATGCATGTTTTATTCTAAATTTAGAAAAATAACGGTAAAAGTAAGCACATTTTCTATCAGAAAAAGTTTCTTACACTTATCTGCATTTTGTGTCTTAAAATATAGCTAAATATCTGGTATATATCTGATTGGCTAAACATAGATTAACTTTCAAGTGCAGAGAGTCAATTTATCATTTGTCACCACATTTTACCCAAAAGAATCCTGTAAAAAGGAGTAAATCATATAAAATGAAATGCCTCATTAACTGTTAAATGATACGGAAAAATTTAACTTGTGAGTAAGGAAAATAGATTTTATAAACATTTGTTGGATTAATGAGTTTTCAATGAACGGCATTGTTTCTTTTTCAGTGAAGCATACTAATAGTGTTTACAATTAAGTATCTGAAATATTACCGTTTCAGAGACAGTGTATAAAATTACAATTTTTTTTAAAGAAAATCAGTTGCAAATGAGTTTTAATAACTAGTAATTATGAAAATTCCGAAACAATTTTATAATTTAAAAATACAACAATAATATATATATAGATAAATAATTTTTAACCTTTTGGGTTATTTATAACGAAAAAAAAAAATTTCCCCCATCAAAATCATCAGTATATATGTGTGAGTATGTGTGTGTGTGTGTGTGTGTGTGTGAGAGAGAGAGAGAGAGAGAGAGAGATTTTTTCAACCATTAAAAAGGGAAAATTTATATCACAAGTATTCCATAGAATCATCAATTTTCAAAAGCTATTTCCCGACAATTTCAGAATTATTATTTCTTTATAAATGTCACTGCTATTTTATCCTTAAATTCAATAATCTTTGCATTTAGACTTGATACGTTCAAAGACATTTACATAAGATGTATAACGTATGTAAAGGAATAAATATATTGTCTATTGAAAGACAAATTATAGGTTTAAAAAAGCTAAATATGAGCTAAGTCAATAACAAGGAACTAAACTATTGATTATAACCAGACAAAAATAACTAAATTCTTTTGAAAAATGCTTTCATTATAATATTGTGTATGCTATGGATTTAAAATAGATTTTTTAGTACAAAAATTATTGCGATTTCGATGTTATGTTCTAGTTTTATTTAAATTACATCCGTGAAAAAAAAGTTTTTTATTATGCATATATTTAGCAAAAAACTTTTTACATTTTTCGAAATCGCTATATTTAATTTAAAAAAATACCAGCTTAACATCTTTGTATTTAAATGTAATATAAGCTTCAAACAAATTTAGAAACCTGTTGCTTGACAGGCAAAATTTTGAGTTTTACTCGTAGATTTGCTTCTTACTTTTGGAATTTTAGCCGCAGCTTTTAGTTTGTCACAAATGACTACACTGGTTCAACAAATCACCCCTTCTACATAATGGAATGGTTTGGCCCGTTGGACACAAGCATTCGTTTTCAATCGCCCATCGACCCCTCCTGTCCTTCACATTCCCGCACAAGGTCAGGACAAAGGCGTAAATTTTACTGTGCCCTACCTTCAGGCAAGTTTCCGGGTAACAAAAACGAAATCAATTCCCCGAAAAGTATTTGTTCCGTCCTCCGTTTTGAGCCGATTTATCTGTCAATCGGCTTGCCCAGTTCGTGGGAAGTAAAGATAAATAAAATAAAATAAATAAACGGGTAGGCAAGGGCAAAGAGGAAATTCTTGTGCTCATTAGCTTTAATTATAGTCTAAATACACAAATGACTCAATTATGAAAGAAAGACGATCTACGCAGTTATTTTAAGAAAATTGGATGATTCCCAAAATCATATTTTGTTAAAATACGAAAAAAAAGTTCAGTTACAATTACGACAAAAAAAAAAAAGAATACGATCCATTTAGTAATGACAAATTTAAAAAAAATTAACTGTATTCAAAAAATTGTATTTTTAGCTAATCAGTTTTATTGTCGTTTGTAAGCATTTCTTACGTTTATTTTCAAGGTTTTAAAAAAGAAATTATAACATTAAATATATCAGACCATATTGAACATTCCTTTTATTTAACTAGTAGATTATTTTAACCTTGAATTTTTTTACAGTCCTAATTACAATAATGGACAATTAACTTTAAAACAGAGGATTTACGAACACTCTTTTAAAAATGAGTTCGTAGAAGTGAAGAAACCGCCTAAAAAAACCTAAAACACATTAAAAAGGTGTGGGGGGGTACTTTATTTCCCTACAGAAGCTGTTGGAAAATTATTGGCTTTATGCCCAGATTAAAATCAGAAACAAAACAATTATGCCATAGAAAAAAAAAGTGTTAACTTTATTCTTAAAAAAACTATTTTGAGTTTAAACGAGAAATTTCGTGAAGTTAACTCAATTATTCTAAAAACAACTTGAAACAATGATCAGTTGTCAGAAATACGAATTTCGTGGGCAAAATATCGTCCTTCAAAAGGCGAGTGGGTTAAAGCAAACATGTTAAAAGAAGGATTACTACCTCTTGAATTTTCAATTTGTCTATAATGCAGGGCAGGTCATTTAGTACACTCAGTTCATCTGTAGGACAGAACCTCGGCAAAAGGTAAAATCGTAGGCAGAATGGCTCTATTACTAACTTTTCGAATGAACTTTTGATGTATTTGAAGAAGACAGCAAACAAGGAACCTACACGATTCGAGACGTTCGATAATATTTTATCGCCAAACCATATTAAGTAGGGCACAAACATATATAAAGTTTCGAAATATTAACCTAGATTTTTATGAAGTCAATCAATATTCTCATATATATTTTTTATTTTATTTATTTTGATTGGAAAATGATTTGAAAAAAAAGATTAATCGAGAAACGTTTAGTTCTTACATACGCCAATAAATAATTGAAAATAATTTCAATAAATTTTTAATTCTTCTCTAAATATTTTTTCCTGATCTTAAAATTTCGCGAATTTTTCAATAACAGTTAACATGATTTTCTTTATTTTAAGCAATGTTTATATATGCAAATTTATTGGGTATATTCTTGAATATATAAAATTTTAATTATTTTTTCTAAATAAATAAAGATGCGTTTCGTTAACTATGTGGCAATCCTTAAAAATTAGACAACATATTGCAGTTTGAGATTCTATTTTATAAAAGAAGAAAACATTTATTACATACTTCTTTTATTACAATTTTGAAGTAATAGTATAAAATATTTTTAAATAAAAAAGAAAGATTTTGGCATGATTTATCAAAAATATGTGGAAGAATTCTGAATTATAAGCCCGCTTAATATTTGCTACAAGTGGTTAAAAGAAACAAAAGCAGCCATATTGGAAAAATGCCAAAAAAGATAATATGCCAGACTTCAAATGTCTCCTGGGGTAAATTATACATTAGCTTCTTTGTTTCTTTCTTTTTTATTTATTTGTTTATTTTTACACGCACACAGAAAAAGGAGAAAAGATTTGTTCTATGGGAGTAAAAAAGAAAGAATGTTTCTCAAATACATATTAGAATATTTGATGACATTCCAGAATTATATTTTTAAAAAAAGGGAGATTTTCAATTTGAATTTCTGAAAACTATCGAATTCTATATTGTTTCAGTATTTCATTACTTATTATTCTAGAAAGAATCGCAATGCTTTTGGTCAATTTTTTATTAAAATTCATTTATTAAAGAAATGAAAAATATTATTACAAAATTTAAAGCTTTAAAAATGGCGAATTGATATAATAAATTTGGTATAAAGAACTTTAATAAATATAATTATAAAATCTAAATATAATTTTAAAATTTAAAAGTAAGTTTTATAGTATAATCACAACATGAGCTGAAGACCAGTAAGGAAATACCAATGACCAGTACTTGCCAGTAATAAAGTAACTTCATACATGTTTAAAATGCAATATTGAAAAGATATACAAACATTAGCTTGTACTAGTTATAAAATTTCATATTAATTATTATGAAGAATTATTACTTATTTAAATTATAAATATATTTTTCTTAAGTTCATTTTTTAACAAACATTCTTAGAAATAGCAGAACGAAAATTTTATTTGTAACGTTATGTGATTCGCTTTACTTCTTCTTCGATACTTTAATCTATTAATAATGATTTATGAAGTAATCATATTAAATCCTTGAAATATGTAACAAAACTATCGCGTAAACGCACCTCTTCAAAGAGGGATGTTCATTTAAAAAAATCAGATGCCTCTTGATTTATTAATTTTACATTAAATAAGGGTATCACGCCACACTTCCCTCGTGCATATTCCGTTCATCAACTCCCAAAAGAATCACGTGGTCACTGCCCAAAATCTTGGGGTCCTACTACACAAAAGAAAATAATATGGCTAAGCTCACTTTACTCTCTCGCCATGTAATGATGCACTTCTACCAATAAAACATTTTAAACGCATTCATTACTAAAAGTAAATTTAAATTAGCTGCATAAACTCCTAACATTAATTTTTCATCAATTATACAAATGAAATCAACCATTTTTAAAATGAAATTTTCTAATAGTGAGGTGATATATATTTGTAAATGTTAGGAAGCAAAAATACATAATTCTAAGATGTTTAAAAATCAGAATAGAATTTATGTTTTTTATCTCCGTTTTGATAGTCTATTTCATCAAAATGGATCGAAATAATTGGAATCTTATTGAACATTGAAATAATTGGAATCTTATTGATACTCTCCGAAGTTAAAGAGTATTGATAAGATTCATTTCAAATATATCAGTCAACTTTGACGAACTATATGATATCATAAGAAAGCCATTTTATTTTAACGATACCGTATTATTTTTTATCATATTATTTTAAATTATACTTGGACAATAATGATTGGGCATTCTGAGTGATTAGGTATATTTCAAAGTGACGAACATTTGGAAACTGCATACACAAAAACGTTTTACGCATCGATTTCATTTATTCTGAATGATTAGTCAACATTCTCATCTGTCCTAACCTAATTTCTGACGATTTATATTTTTAAACGACACTGCTCGACTTAAAG
>JAPMOR010112482.1:304187-349598 GCA_026543865.1 Argiope aurantia
ATATATTACTGAGTTAAAAGCAAGGGAAAAGAACATTGAAAAAAAAAACTTATTATTCACACATTAATTCATGATGATTTTTATGTTAATTTTAACAAAAATCTTATGATTACCACTTATGACAACCACTATTAACATAATTTTTTTTTCAGTATTTCTTGTTTTATTTCTATGCATATCACAATATACTACGATGGTGAAAAATAAATTTAAAATATTTATTGCGTTTGCTTTTCTCAAAAAAAAAAATTATTCATAATTACGTTTATAAAAAGGACAAAAAAAAATGCCGTATTATCAATGTAAGAGATAGGCAGAAATCGTACACTAAATATATTTCCAATTCACGGCTTCCTTTTATTGAACACTAATATATTCTCGTGCTCTCCCCCACCAAAAAAAAACGAAAAGAATAACGAAATTTCCTCTATTACATTAGACAAGCGGCGTTTCTTAGAAAAAGATGGGTTGGGTAGGGATGATTGAATCACGTAATTCAGTAAAAAGGAACGGACCAGAAATGTCACTCGAACAAACCCCTAACACCAGAGCGGGTGGCATTCAACTAATTGGGGTGTTCACTTTTCTTCGGGTTAAGAAATGTCAGCCTTATCGCCTGCAAACATTTCTGAGGACTTTACACTAGGCGTAACTCAACAGGTGTTATTTTTCAATCTCCCCTTTGACTACACTGCCACATTCTCTCTTTCCTCGTATGTTAGGGAATTCTTCAGGAATGTACAGAAAAGAATTTTGAATCATTATATGTAAGGAAAACACCATTATCGGTTGTATTATGCTGAACCGTTTATTGGATTTTTGAATCTAAAATAAAGTATATCTTCTTCAAATTACCTATATGCTTGCAATTAAGAATTTTCCATAGGAAATATACATAATTAATTTATATTCCTTCGATTAATTTTTTTGGAAATACTCCGTTGTAAATGTTAACAGTAATTTTAAGTTTTCTTCTTTCCGATCTTTTCTTATGCAAGAAAGGAACATGTTTGTTTACGCTTTCAGTGGCTGGCTGATTTCCGCAAACCGCTCGTTATCAAGAGAAATGCAGCTTTGAAGCAGACCTGATAAGTTAAATCTGGTTGTTACGGAATTAAACGAACTTTCTATATATTCTCTGATAAATATACAATCTCTTTCTGCGTTTCTTCAAATGCTCATTGAGTGATATAACTATTCTATAGAATTATTTTATTCAGAACTATTCAGAACTATTTTATAGAATTATGCGTTTCTGTCTAAAGTAGAAAAAGTTCACTTTTTTTTGAGAAAATATTAATTAATTTTTTTCAATATTTTTAATTATTAATTCATCTTTAAAGCCGTTGCGCATTTCTAAGCTCATTTTTTAGGAACTTACATTTATTTAAATATTGTATTTTCGAATTCTAATATATGAAAATTTCCTTACAAAAAATCTCATAAATTAAAATCTAATGAAATTTTTTTGTTCAAACAGTAGAATAGTAATTTTTTTATATCTTTTTCAATTCTTGAACAAAATATGCAATCTGATCATTTAGAAATATTCTATAATTGTTTCAATCGTTCATAGCGAAAAAAAAAAATTAACATTTCATGACATTTATTTATCGAACCCCAATATATAAAGATTGAATAGTAAGATATAGCTTTTTTTTTATCCAGGAACTAGGTAATATATTCTTTAAGCTCTCTGCAAGATTTTAAACAAAAAAAAAATTAATAAATTTCTAAACTAGAAGGTTTATATTTTATACCTCCTTTTAATCAAAGAAACTCATTTTTTTTCCCAACTTACTTTTTAAAAATCTATTTTATGCAAAAATTCAATAGCTATTTTATAAAGTTCTTCGAAAAATTCATCTCTGACGTAGTCACATACTTTAATAAAAACAAAAAATAACAACTTCATATTACCAACTTTAAAATGCCATTGAGCTTTGTGGAAGGTTAATATTTTGAAGAAAAATTGTAATATAAAATAAAGCATTTATTTCAATTTTTTTTTTTTTTTGGTTTTTTTAGGGGGAGGGTAAATTTAGTAGCACAATCTAGAAAGAATTGTCAATTCTGAGAAAATACAAACCGTTTCGTTTTAGCTTCTACAATAAAAAGAAAAACCAACTACTCTAGAAACAAGAGTCTAAAATTTATTTATTGGCCGACTAAAGACATGTTGAAAAAATATTCAATATCATAAATATAGCTGAGACATTTTTTTTCATCGTTTCGTTTCCTGATATCTCTCTGGCTTAGTGCCAACTGTCAGAGCATGATAGAAGTCTCGACAGGTGGTGCAATTAATCCCTATTCTTATGCATTTAAGAATATATATAAATCTTTTTTTTTTAGTTTGATTTGAATGCAAAACATGTCTTAAAACTCAGCCAATGTCACAGAAAAAACATATATTTTCTCTTCATTTTAAATTTTAACAAAAAAAAATGTTTAAGGCGATAATAATGGCGTTTTTACTACCTATCTCAATGCTATAAATATAAAATCAAAAACGATTGTGCTTAAATTTCGCTATCTTAGAATGCTTATGCATTTAATCTAATCTAAAGACAATCCATTCTAGAATTTTCCAACTAAAGCTCCGCAGTTGCTGCCAGTTCAAATACAGGTGGTTGAAAACATGAGCAAATAAAAAGCTATCACACAGTAAATTCAGTTCGTTCTATAAAGCATGATGATTGTAAAAAGTGATTGACATTATACCAAATAATATAATGTCGTTCACTTTTTCAATATAACTTTACCATATCACACCTTTACCTATCTACCATATATATTTGATTTAATTTTCGACACGGTTGAATAAAACATTAGCTGAAAACAAATCAAGCGATAAGAAATTAAATGTTGTAAGTTTTTTGATTAAAAAAAATCTAAAACGTGTTTTTTTATTATTATTATTTTCATTCTTATATACACTGATTGAACTTCCTTTGTTTTTTTTTTTTTAACTTCAAAATACTTATGTTCTAGAATTATATCTTAAAATAATATTGTAATAGAATTAAGAATCTATCATCAAGTATAAGGTAATATTTGATGTATCTAAAGAAAGCGCCTGTATACACAGAAAGTTATTTTCATTTAATGAAATAAAAATATTTGGCATATTTATTCGGAAACAATTACTAATTTTATGTACATACAACAAGCTATCAATCTTTATACTACTCAAATTTTTACATTGCGTATAGCTTACCTTTACGTGTATCATAAATTCGAATATAAATTAGTTTATTTAATTTATAAAAGAGGACAAAAAAATTGCAATGTACTTTCAAGGTCAATTTTTGAATTCCAATCCAATA
This sequence comes from Argiope aurantia, assembly GCA_026543865.1. Lineage (NCBI taxonomy): Eukaryota > Metazoa > Arthropoda > Arachnida > Araneae > Araneidae > Argiope > Argiope aurantia. Next base: position 307,517 of record JAPMOR010112482.1, read on the forward strand.
TATTCTCGAGAACTAATATCCCGACATCAGAGATAACAACAATGCTTAATTTAAAAGTTTGGAAAAGTAAGTTAGTCACAACAATTGTAGTATGGTGGAATTTTCTAAATTCTAGCTAATATGGTCTAGAAGTTACTGTTAGAATATGAGAGAAGTAGTCTAATGCAAAGACTTTAAAGTACAAAATAAATAAATAAATAATAAAAAATAAAATTAAAAAAAAGAGTAATATGAGTTAACAAATAGAGACTATTCATTTTGATTCAACCAGAACTGTTCTTGAAAATTCCCTGGAAATAAATGTTACGGAATTAAATCAATTCCTCTATTTCATTTATTATTATTAGTCCTTAACTTCTAATTTTAAAAAAAGTGAAAGTAATGCATATATAGATAGTTCCAAAAACGTGTCAGTTTGAGTGGCATTAATACATTAAAAACTACTGGCCACAGATTATGAAATTATAAGGTATTAATTTATAGAAATTATTTAAGTTCTTCAATTATTAAATTATGATGAAACAAAAACTTTGTAGATAACACAAAGAAAAAAAAATATTATTCTTTAAATAAGAAGATTATTTCATTCAAATAATAATGTATATTAAGAATCCTTTATGTCATTCGTTCTACATTGAAGTTAAGATTAAAATTGATTGCAAATGTTTTCTAGATAATGAAGACTACATTCGCACAATTTCCGTCAGTTTCTACAATTTAAATTACTTGTCTAAAAAAATAAACATCAATTATGCGCGTCTAAAAAATCCTACAATCATAAGAAGAAACTCATATTTACTTCTTAATATATCTCATCTTTAAATATTATCAACACGAGGCATACCAGTAAGGAAAGAGAGGGAAAGATAAATTAATCAGACCTTTTCCCAAATGATGTTGTTTATAACATTTACGGTTATCTCGTTTTTCCTGCACTTCGGAGGAAAGATAGTCTATAAGTTATTCACATGAGTAATCTGGTAATGAGAACTTTCATGGATTACCGGTATCTGCAAGCAGCTGAAGCAAAACAATCGAGGGAAGTTTTTATTTATTTATTTTGCACTCTCTGGGGATAAAAAGTGAAATGCAAATGGTAAATTGATGACAGGATCCATCTTCCACTTTTTTTTAAAGCTTTTTCTCTATCTTCTTCGGCAAAATGAAATAAAAAAACAATAAGAGATTATTTGCGCCAGCTTCCTTGTTGCCGCTAGGATTCGCTTTTATTTTCAAATATAATATTGCAATAAAAAAAATTTCAAAACGTATTTTGGCAATGATATTTATTTTTTTATTAACACAATTAGGGATCATGATTTTGGAACTCATTTATCAATGTTGGTTTCGATTTTAAAACTTTAAATTATACGATAAATAGCATTTTTGTAGAAGTCTGGGAAAAAAACACACAATTAAAAAAAATAGGAAATTGATGAAAAATAGGAAATTCATTGGTTTGCATAAAAATGTGATGAAACAAAATTATACTAACGCGTGTAACACTAAAAAATATTATGATCCTTAATTATTTTGGAAATAAAAGCAAAATTCCAAAGAATTTTAAATAAAAGCAAAATGAAGAATAAACATTTCTTTTGTTTGTTTTTTTTTGCAGAAATCGTTTAGAAAATTCACAATATTTTTATTGTGGATATTTAAATTTATTTATAGTTATTACAATATTTTTTTACATCACAATATTTTTTTAAACGTAGCTACGATTGCTGTGTATATCAGAGTGAATGGCCGATCTTTTAAGAAGAAATGAATCCTATTGTGCATTATGTAGAATATTTTTACAATTTCCATTCTATTAATTTATGCCTAATTTTATTTTGAATGTGTATTATATGCTAATCAGATTGAGTTATATAGAAGACGATGTGGAAGTGTCCTTTAAAGAGAAATTGTTAAAAGAGACAAATTTAAAGACAGTCAATGCCGAGAAATACCGAAATTAATAATTTTCATACTGGAATATGCAGATAGAAACGCTATATACATAAGATAGAGGGCGTTGTAAAACAAGTAGTAATGACGTGGCATTTAATGTATGAACCAACGAATGTAAGTGGGATGTGGGGGGACATAAAGCAATGGTTTATATCAACCATGCAAATTTCAATCATTCGCATGTGCCTCTATAAATTGTTTACCGCTTTTCCCGCTTTGTGCGTGTGTGTGAATTTGCATCAGTCACAAAAACATTCATTGTAGTTATTATATGGTAAGCGTTCGTAATATATTAACACTTTTTTATTTAATTTTACTAATTAAAATTTTTAAGAAAAACATAAAAGAATGTAATCCAAAACATAAATATTTAAAAACATCAAAAAATATTCGAAACTTACAAGGGGAGGACACGAGATTGAAAATTCAGTTCGGGATAAGATTTAGTATAATGGTAGTATACATTTAGAATGCTCATTCATGAAAATATTAAAGCGCAATGGCCAGTCAATTTCAGGAAAATGGCCCTCAAATTTTCTGCATAGTCTATATACTAATAATGAGCCACCGCTGCCTACACGCGAATGGTATAGTGGTTAAGGAATTGGCGTAGTAAACAGGAGACCCGAGTTTGATTCTGATCTAGCATTTTTTGCTTAAAAAAATTCTAATTTATTTCAAATTAAAATAACAGTTTACAAACAGTTTTAATTAATCTGTTTTCATTTTTTATACAAAAATAAATATTTATTCTCCTAATTCTTGGATTATAATTTAATTTTAAAGACAAAAATAATTATAAGTACGAATACATTTTTTCAAATATTCAGAATTACTAAAATTAAATTAACAATTTAAAAATGGTTTCAAGTAATATGATACTCAATTTTATATGGAAAAAAGATATGTATTTTCCCTTATACATAATTTAATTTTTAAAAGAAAAATAATTACGTTCATGTATATTACTCTTGAATTATAACTATAATTTAAGTTTTACGTGTTAAATTAATTATAAATATAATTTTAACTATAAAAATATTTCAAAATAACTCTATTTTTATCTTAAAATTATTAAAAGTCTTAATTTTTTGGATTTTAACAAAAATAAATTATTTATAATAATTCAATGAAGCTGTATTTGTATCCGGAATTAAAGAGAACAGCTGAAATAAATACAATTATATCCGCAAACATTCAAAATGTTAATAATCGAAAAGAAAAAGTAGAAAGCAGGTGTTAAGTTATGGAATGCATTGGCAGATGCCTCAAAATTTTTAATGACATACGATATGCGCTGCCTAATTTTCTGAAGAAAAACAAATATTTTTTGAAGGTGAATGAAATTTGTTGTTTTTTTAATCCATTCTTTTAAGGTTTCTCTTGTGGATAATCATTATTTATGAATTTTGCAAGATGTTAAAATATATTAATCTTGCTTGAAATGTTTTTACAATAACTACCTTTCTGTCTATTGTATGTAATAAAAAATTAATGAAATATTTTTATGATTTCAGTAGTTTAATTAACATTTATCATCCTTTAAGTTATATATGAAATAATTTTTCCTGTTTGAAAATAAGATTATAATTCAAGTATTATGTCAATGAATGTTTTTTGTATTTTTAAAGCATTCATTTTTGATTAATTAAAGAGTTACATATTAATTAAAACTGTTTGTAATTTTATTTAAATAATTTTTTAAAAGAAAAACGCGCTTATATATTAATTTTATTTAAAAAAATTATAACTCAGGTAATCAAAAAAAATACATTTATTTTTCTATATAACAAATAATATCATAATAATTGAAATTATCTTTAAAATATTAATTTAATTTAAGTAATTTTCTGTATTTGAAAAAAATCCATTCATACATATAATTATTTTTCATCTAAAAATTAAATTATAATCCAAGAATTAGGAGAATAAATATTTATTTTTGTATAAAAAAATGAATTAATTAAAATTGTTTGTAAATTGTTAAATTAATTTAAAATAAATTAATTTTTTTTAAAGCAAAACAAAAAAAAAATGCTAGATCAGGATCAAACTCGGGTCACCTGTTTACGATACTATTCCTGCCTCGGCAGCGGTGACTCATTATTAGTATATAAGCTATGCAGAAAGTTTGAGGGCCATTTTCTCGAAATTGACTGGTTATTGCACTTTAATATTTTTGTGAAGGAACATTCTGAATATATACAGCCATTATACTAAATCTTACCTCGAACTGAATTTTCAACCTCTTGCCCACCCGTTGTTAGCAGTAAAATATTAATTTTTGTTAAATATAATTTATTGAAGTTAAATTGATAAGAGAAAGTAAGTACCGTTTTCTATTTAAAAGACAGAATAATATCACTAACACAAAAAGTGTTTGTGATACCTGTTTAATGGTCTTAAATGTACTTCCCAAAGGAAAATATATCAATTCGTTGTTTTAAAAAAGCTGTGATGTTGTTTTAAAAGAGCTTTTTACTTTAATGAAATTCATTCTCAGAATACATTCTATAGAAATATTTTTAAAAAATGCAATAATTTTGTTTTATTTCAAAAATAAGTAGATTGTGATAACATAAGTACGGCTTTAAGCATTATCAAGAAATCTAACCGAGTTTGACTTTAAGAATAGATGCAAGCTGAGTTTATAATGAATCATATTGCTATATTTCACTAGAGTAAAAATTTTGTATATCCAAATCATTATCATTTCTATATAAATTTCTTATTAGAAATAATTTTTTTTTCCAATTCCATCAAAACAGAAATTAATTTAATTTCTGAATTTAACTTTGAAAGGAAGGGTGAAAAGTTGAATGAAGGAATATTGCCGGAACACATGATTCCGGTTATGACATGACTTCATGCTTAGTTTGAACTATGCACACGCATATAAATGCCCCTCGATTGACCGTGACAGCAGTTAGTTCCAGTGTATTTCGCGTAAAGGGACTGACTTCCTATCTCTTAATTGTCCATATATACTAGATAAGATAGATTAACCCATCAGCTGACGTTCAAAAATAAACGAAAGCACTATTAGTCAAGGACCTGGAATGACTCATCCAATACTGTTAAGAAACCATGTCCGGTTGTTTGTGTTTGTGACAAAAAGAGAGGATCGCGAACAGGAAGTCAGGGTTGTCAACAACCCACTTTTTGCCAAAAATGTTCTACTAGCATATTCCGAAAAAAAAAAAAAATCATTAAGTTTGCAGACATAATTTTTAAAACAGGTGAAGGTCAATAGGTATTTATTTAATATCCTTTTTTACTAGTAGGATTTCCCATTCTTGATATTAAATGTGGTTTATAATAATATATACAATAACACATGGCATCAACATAAGAAAAATTAAAATTTATATTATTCAAAATATAAAATTCTACGTTTTTTTCATCCGAAATATTATAGCAAGATAATGTGTTATGTTTAATTTGTCAATCTTCATTTAATTTTTAAAATTTGCTGTTCATTATAAAGAAGTGGTAAGCACACATACAAAACAAAACAAATGCATTTAATATTTTCATAACGTTCATAAGTACGAATCCAGTAACTAAGACAATGAAATATGCTGTTACATACTTTAAAATATTATTAAAAAATTATTAAAATCAGAGAAAAAATCATATTGTACAGAAATAAGAATTGGCGTAACTGAAAAGTTCTTTTTCTTTAAAAAAATTTTATTTTTAAAGTGGAGTAAAACTGGTTTATGTACGATAATTTGCTCCAATATTACCAATAATTTAAAATTGAGAATCTAATTAAAATTTTGAAAAATGCATTGTTAGAGAGCACATACTATCCCAAGAAATAACTACTTGTCAGAAAAAGATAGATCTAGTCCTAACAGTTAGGCCTTGAGAGCATATTGAATGAATTTTTTTTATCATGTATATTGCAATTTCCAAGTAGGTAGTATATCAAACTATAAACATAATCGCATTAAAATTTTGTCTTCTACTAATAACAACATATATTAATCTGCTAATTATATAACACGCTGTTAGCATATTATAAATCCAAAATAAAAGCTTGCTATTTAATTGCGGATGTTTTCAAAAGATTAATATTATTTCGACGAAAACAATGAGTAATCGGACTCTCCCCACAATTAAGTGTTCATATAGCATATCGCGTGACATATATTTCAAGGGCCAACTAATTAGCATTCCATCCAGCACTGTTTGCAGATGCAAGAGACAAAGGGGCAGGGGGGATTGAAAAGGAACTGATAAACCTTAAAATCAATTAATAATAATTTTTTTTTTATTTCTCACTCTCCTGGGAAAAAGAGGAAAGATAAAAAAATTTCAAAAAAAAAAGTTAATAATACAAACTGCGTCACTGTTGTTATTGTCCATTCTGTGATGTTATCATTCTTAATTGCTGTCCGTTTAATACTGCTTGAATATCTTTCTCTCTCCCTCTTTCTTTCTTTTTTTTTAAATTTATTCCCAATAAGCAGTGATATTATTGATGTATTTAAATCAATAATAAATCGTCTTATTGCTATCAGTAATATTTTTATGTAAGCACAAAGCAAAAAAAATAAATAAATAAATAAAAATAAAAAGGGGCTAATGCTGATTAACTGTGACTGCTAGTACAATTATTATTAAACTTACAGAATTTATAATGTATCACGTTTAAGTGTACTTCAATTCTTAGGTAGCAGTTGCTAAACGCAGGGCGTATTTTAAGAAAAAGTGTCGGATTGTAATATCGTTATATCAGTTGTATACTTTGTTGTTTATCCAAGTTCTTATATATACGCAAAATGATGCAATATCTGATTCAATTCTTAGGTAGCAGTTGCTAAACGCAGGGCGTATTTTAAGAAAAAGTGTCGGATTGTAATATCGTTATATCAGCTGTATACTTTGTTGTTTATCCAAGTTCATATATATACGCAAAATGGTGCAATATCTGATTCGTTTTAGAAGAATCTTAATAAACTTAAATTAACCTCAAACATATAAAACAGGTAAAGACTAATTCGTTCTTTCTGTATATATTATTATTTTCTAAACTTGTCGCTTTCGTTTGTATCTTGGCTGTTTTATATTAGTTTATACAAAAACATACTCGATCATATACAAAGTTTTAAACATTAACAATGCACTGCTTTTACTATATGGATGGCGCAGTATGGCCAAAAAGGCCCTTGTTCCAAAAAACTCAAATCAATTAATTAACCATTAACTAAAATCTGTCATTTATAGTAAACCGAGTTGGTTTGCATAATAGAAAATCTGACACTAAAACAGCCATTACAAACGAACAAATATGTTCCATATTTAAATACTTCAAAAATATCTTTTGTATTTTATGATACAGCAGATCAGAGGAAAAATAAGACAATGAACAAAGCATAGATATTTTCTAATAACGTGTAAAAAAACGAGCACCCTATCAGTAAACTGCGCAGTTATAAACCAGTCAGAATCAACTGAATTATTTTTACTTTAAAACTCTCTTTCGTAAGTGATAAATAATAAGTTAAAAATCAATAATTGTTCCATAAAGAGAAACGAAAAAACGCATTAAAAGAAGGTCATTTTAAAATTTTAAACTCCAAGGCTATGTCGTTATAGCTTTAAAAATAGTAGCTAAAGAGGTAATAATATAGTAATAAATACTTTATTGTCATTTCTATTTTAAAAACAAAGATAATCATAGCTGTAATAATATCAGTGTTTATTATATTAACGGTGATTGTCACGACTAACATAATATTTTGATTTGGTAAAAAATATTTCTGTTGTTACTTGATTGCATTCTTTTTATATGAATCGGATATCAAGTTGTATTTTTGCATTACAGTGTTTATCAAAGATAAGATTGTATGTTTCTAATCAAAGAATATATTCCTATAAGTTTCGTTTTTCTCTTGAATTTTGAAATTTTGGTTTAAGAACTCCATAATATTCAAAAGTTGCCGGCCATATGTTTAATATCATAAAAATAGGGCTTTATATTTGGTAATATAATTCTTTTTGGTAAAATTCCGCACTCCCCTAAGGGCGAAGCGACAATGGAGGGCTAGTCCTTCAAAAGAAGCTAGGGTTCGCTCATCATGTCTTCACCAGCCCATAAAAACTATTAGACTGCAATATTATTCAACTAAAGCTGCATATGTTTTATTAAGCAGTTTAATTAGGAGTAATGTTTCAATATAAATTAATGAGTATTACTTCAAATTGTTTCTTTTTTTCATGAATAAGTTTTTTTTATTGAAAAAATTATGAAATTAATTTATATTCGTCCATTTTAGTCACGGACTAAAATGTCCTATACACGGAAGTATACAAGCTATACACGAAATGTGTGCATGATAATAAGGGTCGCATAGATAATTTTACTAAAGGGTGAAGCGTGAATATTTCTTTGCCTATGCCTTTGCCTTTCCTTACCGCATCATATCTAATTACTATTAATCATACCTATACCATCGTACCTATAATTACTAAAATGTTAGAAAAAAACAATAATGCGGGGTTAAAATACAAAATATTGTAAGTACCTGGATGAATTAATAGAAGTATGCATTATAACGTCAGAATCAACGCAGATCATTCCACATATGTCGATGAAAATTCCCCCAAAATTTCAGATACTTTTTATAAATCGGGAAGATTCTTTCTTCCCTTTATTTCCCATCAATTAATATAGCACTATTCATTATCAGCACTAAGTTAATTCGAAATTAGAAAGAAGTTTCGACAAACGCAACTAGTCCAGGAGCAATCAGGAGGAGAAATTTAATCCTTACTAAACCCAGACATTCCAGACGCACACTTACGCAACTGTTTTGATCTCGATAGCTCCGGATCGGTGTAAATGTCGCTCCACCGTTCCGTCAGAGCATGCGCTCAGGAAACACATTCAAAGGGGCTTTGAGGTAGAATTGCCGGGGCTTCTTCCAAGCCAAAAAACGTGGTGAGGAAAAAAAAAAAGGATTGACTTACCCTTTCGTGCAGAGATCTCAAGTCGTTGGTGACGATTTGTTGTTGGGGTGCCTGCGGTGTCCGGGGCGTTGCTAAGGGTTCGGATTCCGAATCATCATCGGCCTCGTGTCCCTCGTCCGAATCTCCTCTCAGGGACAGTGACGAAGGGGGCGTCCGATTTTCTTCGTTGGAATCATCCCTATGTGCTGCAATTTCGGCGTCGATCTCTCTCTCCATTTGCACCAACAGGGGCGCCGGCATCCCGAACTTGGTGCCCCGTCTTGCCACCTCTAGGAGACACAGCACCACGTTTTTTTCATTCTTCCTCATTACCAAGTCGTCTGTTTCGAACAGGAGGCATTCTTTGATCCGCAAACCTTTCCGACAGAAAACGATGAAATTGTGGACGTTGTCCCTGGCGTGGAAGGTGCCCGGCTGCACCTCCGGTCGGTACACCACTTCGGCGCGGCACTCTTCCCCGAGGGTCCGGCCCCGGCGTTTAGCGGAAGCGATCACGCGGTTGGCATGCCTGCACAGGACGACCCCAGTCTCCAATTTGTCCATGAAATCGTCGGCGGTGATAGATAATTCATAAAGATTCTGCAGCCATTCGGCCAGATCCTCTTTCATGGCGTAAAGATACTCCTCATGGCTGCGGAAGGGGCGGAAGGGCCGCGGCCTCCGCCCGCCGTTGTCTTCGTCTTCGAACACGGCCATCGACTGAGGAGAAGAGAGAAGTTGCGGATCAATCCCGCAGCGCGCCGTGCACGTGACCACTGCGCCAAGCCGACAACAGTGACCTCTGGTGGGGAGATGGGGAAACGGGCGAGTGACCGGCAGAATGAAATTCTTTATAAGGTATTTGGAAGAAAAGTAATTATTAGTGTCGCAACTCCAATAAGGATCGCGTAGAAATAATACTAGTGCAGAAAATTATACAAAATCTTCTTCTTTTTGTTTCTTAATATTTGTGCGAAAAATAGTAAAAAAAAAAAAATTGAAGTTTGCGGAATCTATCTATATGAAAAAGATTGTTTTTATATCTTTTATGCAAAAGTTCATTTTTAATAAAATTTGTGTACACATGATGTTCAAAGTAAAAAGTAGATCACTGTTAACTTTTCAAAAGTCAACAAATTAATTAGAATAAAAACTAATTAAAAATTAAGCAAGTTTTTAGGGGTTTTTTTTCAGTTTAATCTTTCAAAAATATTACTTAATAAAAATGATTTACACTATTTCAAAGTTCAAAAAAATTGATTATATCAATTTTGTTTCTGCGCTACGTTTCCCTAATTTAATAAATTTCAAAATTCATTTTTTGACATATTTTGAAATAATATTTTTATTGCTTTGATGCAATTTTCTCTCATTTCTTATTCAGTTATATTATTAAGTTGCATGCCTTTTCCAGTGTTTTAAGATTTAAAAAAATATTTTTAATGCGCTTAACTCCTAAGTAGGATTTCCATTTTCAGTTTTTTTTTTTTGTTTTTTTTTCGTAGTATGTCCAGTTTTTTGAAATTATCAATTGCTAAAAATGTTAACGATTAAAAAAGTTTATTTTTAAAACCACCATTCATAATATCGTATTATTTTGGAAGCATAGTGTATTCATTACTCCCTTTAAATGAATCAAACTTTATATAATTATTACAATATAATTTCATAAAATTTGATTGATTGAAGTAAAACTCTAAAATGAATCTATTATTATTAATTTTTCTCGTAATAATTTTAATATTATGAAATTGCAAAAATTTCATAGTTCAGTTTCATAACAAAAATCCGCAAATTAGGCTACAAAATATCTTATCATTCAAAAGAAATTTTTAAATGTGACACAGTGAATTTCTATAATGTTGAAATTTTGAACATGCCCCTTAGAAGTTATATAAGATTTTAATACAACGCTTTGCTAACATAGCTAACCAATCAGAATGCTCTATCTGTTGTGCATGTATAATTTCAAATGAAACTATCTTTGGCTCGGTTAAGATATAAATAATCAAAATTGGTTGACATTAGTATATTAATATTATAAATAAGGCAGCCGTACAGCTAGTCATCGAAGGTGGCTACACATGAAAAAATACACGAAATAAAAACTGGTTATTCTCAAACTAGATACAACTATAATTTCATACAACTATAAACAGTATACATAAGCGCCAAAGTGCAATTTTTTAAAAATATTTTAACATTGATCTTAGTTTCACTAGAAATTAATGCGATCGTTTCATGCCCATTTATCGAATGCCAAAAGAGAAATGTCAATTAAACTTTGGGATCCGATGGCGGTGTTGTAACATGACAACAATGGCAATGTCTCAATTAGTAGTGGATTTTGATCATTTGTGGATCTGATATTCACTTTGAAGTAATATTTATAATATTATAATGAGATAATTTTAATAAATATTTTGAGGCATAATATGAACCCCCTTTTTTAACAAGATGATCAGTTTAGTTTCGTACCTTAATACATTTTTAACATGCTAATGGTTTGGGTTAAAATGTTTTATTTTATTAATTTTACCGATATATATTTGAATTTATTTATTTATTATGACTCCAGATTTCCTGGTATCCACATTTGTAAGCAAGATTATTGAAGCATATGTTCGGTTTTACAAATCTTCTAATCACCGAATAAATATAATGAAAAAGTAGAAGACTGGCCATTGCACTAGGTAAAATGTGAATAATATCCTAATATTTTATAACTTACATAATTTGTATCTTTTACAAACTGAATTATTAGATAACTAAGAAAATAAAGTATTTTAATAGATCTGCTTTCAGTTGCTTCGTAGCCTACCGAACCTAGGCTGCCTATTCTGCCTGTCTGAAAATTCGGTATTGGTCTTAAGACACATAATATAGAGTAATATTCTACATGATAATCCTGTAACATAAGTTACGTAATTATGACTTTAAGTGAATTTACTCCACTTCAATATCTTGTGGTGCCGCACGGTAGTTTTGTGTGTGTGTGTGTGTCTTAGTTCCAAGCATTTGTCAAGATTGTGGCAACACCAATGAAAAAAACTCGCGACAGCATTTTCACGGCGCTCTGCAGCATGAGTTTCTTAGAGAATTCTTTGTTTTTATTATGGTGAAGTTTTTAAGGTGATTTTTTTTAAATAAACATTGTTGTTGTTTAAACTTTTGGCTCTTCTTAATTTGAATTTACCTTAATTTCCTTAATTCCTTAATTCCACTTTACCTTAATTTCCGCACTATACTAATCGAATATCGCATGGCCACACAAGTCAAATAAAACTGAAGAATGCAGTCCGAATTCCTACTTATTCTGATTTAATATAAAAATGGTGGAACATTCCTTGGAACATTGTAGCTGAAATTAATCCTTAGACTGTACATTGAAATGAAAATCAGGCTGGAAAAAATTATGCATTAGTTGAGTGCACGAACTCAATAGAAAAAAAATGTAAAAATTATTGAAAAAAAAAAGGATTTTTAAGTATGTTTGAAAAATCTGTGTTCTTTACGATCTTTCTCGTTTAATGTGTATAATTTGTAAAGAATTCGTTGATCTTTGTAATGCTGTAAATTGTTCATTTCCTTTGGAGGTTATTGATCTCCATCCCATAATGCAGGGAAAATGTTTCACTTTTGACAATGTATAACTTTTTCTATAAAGCTTATTTTTTTTTATTTATTTGTTTTTTGTGCTTTACTGACGTCTTTCTTTCATATTTACAAGCTCGAGTTTTCTTTGGATCAGTTATTCAACTTACTTTAACAATAGTACAACACACTTGGACTCGCATGAACTCCAGATAAAGAACTGGAAACATGAGCAACAAGAAAATGCTTTATTTAGCAAGCCTGTGTATCAAAGGTAATTTTAATGCATAGATAATATAAAACTTTAACTTTTTTATTTTTATAATTACAGTTTATTTTATTTTTAATATTTAATATTAATAATAATAAATAATATTCATTTATTCTTTATTTTATATTAATTCCAAATTTTTTTGACCAGTTGATTCACCAGGAAATATTTAGTTTCAATGTGCCTGATTTTGATGATTATGCTACCCTCAAAAGAGTATTTTTAAACATGAAAGTGCTATTAATATTAGAGTCGTGTTATTTTAAATAACCTTACTGTGTTCATGAACCTTTCCAGTGGAGTTGAGTCCCATGATGTCATAGTGTTATTAAAATCATTTTAACAAGGTAATCTATCTCAAACAAGGTAATCTATCTCAAATTGCACATTATCTTTTGCAGTAATATAATTTTTACTTTTTATTTCTTATAAACTGCATAGAAAATAAGCAGATTATTTCTTCCACTACTTTTACAATGGAAGAAAATAATGCGATTAAATTTTTCTTAAAACATTGAAAAATGTTTGAATTTTTAGGGTAAAAATGTAAGATATTGTTTGAAAGTATATCAAACGCTATCTTTTAAAAATTGGCAAAATCTTTAAAAAAAATTACTCAGGAAAAATAGACTAGAAAGTAAAATTTTATAGTTCCAGAAGTATAGCCCAAATCAAAGGGTATATATTTTTTACTTTCAAAAACATTTTTGCTCTGCATGACGCAATTAGCAGACATTATGCTCAATCATAAATATTTATAATTTAATATAACATTTTGAAATAGGCAACATTTTGAAATTTTCATCATAGTTAAAAATTCCTTCAAATTAGTTTATTTCAATAAATTTGAGACCTTGATTTTCCATGACTGACCCGAAGTACAGAAAAATCTTCATGGACGGTGAGAACTGACCACGTGGCAACAGTGTGGCCAGATGCCAAAATATTAAGCTTCAATTCCATACTGTGAATATTTCACATCTGTGAATATCCCACACTGTCTCCTGCCTTTTATCAACAAGCAAAACACAAGAATTTTGCCTCCTGCACAAAACTGGAATTTCGGTTAATAAATCATCGGTTTGGGTATATTGATTAAATAATCAATATCCTCCTAATCATGTGGTCAAGCTCCGAGATACCAGATAAGATCCGGTTTTAAAAGGAGAGCACTGAATTCAAATGCTACAACGACTTGATTAGAAAGAATACTTGATTTGTTGCAATTATTGGAAAATATGCCTTTTTCTTAAAATTACTTTTCTAAGCCCATATTTATTATTTCTATCAGAATTGGTATAATATTTTAGAAAAATAAAACTATATATATTTTAATGTAATTTAGTAAAATTTTGTGGTGTATTGTGTTGAAGATGTTTTAATTTTAACAATTAATAGCACACTATTCAAAATAATGATTGCCGATTTTCTAATCATTCACTAGATTCAACGTGTAAAATTTTCACTTCCACTATTATACACGAAATTCAAAATTTTCAGAACATGTTATAAATACTGATCTGTTTATCTCATTAAGTTTATTTCGTCGATTGATTGCGATTTGATATTCACACTTAGGTTTTCTCCTGTGGAATTATAGATATCGTATAGAAATAATACAATGCTAAGACCGAGGTAAAAATTAATTTCCTATGGATGTAAAAACAAGCAATCATTTTATAACGCGCACACCTAAAAGTTAAATAAAATCAAATTAAATAAGGTATATTAATACATATGATATACTATTTTTAAGTTGAACTCATGTGCTACAACCGTATTTCAAATTCATTCATATCTGATATTTTTATCTTTTTATTTATTTCGAAGAATTCATCCTTGAACCTATAAAATACGGCTTTCTCTTTCTCTTTTCGGTTCTTTTCTCTTTTCGGAAACTCACAAATCTCTAACTGCGTTTTTAAGAAAGTGTTATCTTTTCCGCTCACACTTCTGTTCGGTGTGCGGTACACTAGAACCTGGTTTAATGAGCATAATTCGTTCCCACATCTTATCCGTAATGCGAAACCATGAGAATCCACGTAAAATAAGACGATGCGTACGATTCCGAAAAAAATACACAAATTTATAATGATGTAATTTATTATTTCATAATTTTTTATAAGAAAATGATCTAAAAATATATTTTTGGAAACATTTCAAAATTTGGCGAAGATTAGATACAGCATTATAGTTAAATGAACTTGTAGAATTCATAGCTATTGCTTTATCAGGGTGACGCTTCGTAACATATGATGTAACGATTTCCGGCGCTTTCAAAGTCTCTCTTATTTTATCGGAAAGTTATTGTTCTGTTGCATCTATTATTTCTTTCTCTGCTGACCAAATCTCCTCCGCAGCTTTCTACTGAGACGCAGAATGCAGCTCCATCAGATTTTCGGTAGTTCAGGCTATATTCTTCCACATGCTTATTGACGTCTTTGCTATCCTTTTCTGCTCCCATAATCATAGCCGGAGACAAAGTATCATCGATTAAGGTTCTATGATCAATTACGCAATCCCTTGGAGTCGCGTTCGACAATACTATCAGACCAAAACTTCTTCCATATATAACTAAGGGCTCTCTTCAAGCATACACTCCATACATGAGGTTACAAAGCAATTCAGCATGTGACGTCGCGGTGTCTCCTCGCCGCTGATTCTGCAGAATATCGCTTGTTAGGCGAATCACGTTTTACTTTCTCGTATACGTAGTATAGAGAAAGTATAATAATCTTTTAAAAATTCGAACTCGAGATTTTGACGAATCTCCACGTTTTAGACCTCCCTGAGTTCGAAAAACACATTTTTGGAAAATTTCATGGCTGCGGAAACTCAAAAATGATTTGAGCTAGATGGATGAAATTTGGTACACGGTATTTACACTAAATTTGCAGATTTATATAAAATTTTGAGTAAAATCTGTTCAGAGGAAATCTGTCTGCCCAGCTGTTTGAATATAAACACGATAACTGCAATATGAAGAGAGCTAGATGGCTAAAATTCGATGCACCGATTTAGCATCTATAATGTAAAAATCTGTCGCATTTTGAACCTAATCCAACAATGGGTTGATGGTCTGTCGGTGTGTACTTTCAGAAACATGTAAAAGCTATAATTAAAAAAAAACACAATGACTTAAATATATCAAATTTGGTCATGGATTTTGGGCCTACAAGTACGGTTAAAGTGTCCAATGTTTGTTTCAATCGGTTGAGAAAAGTATGTCTAAAATAGAAATTTGATTTTCGGTTACTATTAACAGTATGCCTACTCACCAAGAATGACACGATAAATTCAGTAAAAATGCTAAATTCGCTCGAAGGATAAATATTTCGTAATTATTGTACGCCAATACCATGCAAGGCGTTCTCTAATGTAACACCTTTATTAGAGAGTATATGAAAAAGTTTTAGAGAGCCCACTCCCACTGGTTTGCATTTTGCTTTCCCCATTATGCTAAGCGAGGTTTAACTGCATTTGTTATCGTGGGGTTGAGACGTCTTTTTTTAATCATATTTATTTCAAAATAAAACTTAAAAATAATTTACATCTCTATTTTAAATATCAGTTTGGAATCAAATTCTCCAAAAGTATGAGAGATCGATACTCTGTAAGCATTACTAAAGATGTCGAACTGCAAATATTTTCCGGATCTCTCTCCTCCCCCCCCCCCCTCTTATTCCTCGTCCACATGTGTCTCCAGCCAAGAATGACCTTGGAAAGTGATTCATCATGAGTGTCATAATTATTGAGCAACTGATTAATTGGCGAGCAACTGATAATACTTAATTTCCAATTAAATCTCTTATGCATAAATTGTTTATGATTCCCTCAACGAAGCATTCCTAAACATCAAATTGTGATTAACATAAAACTGCGTCATTTCGATAGCCCTACACCTATTTATAGTGTTCATGAATCTTCCTAACTCAAAACTCAGATCTTCATAGTGTCATTAAAAGGAGAACTGTGCGGATAAGTTATTTTTCAAACAGAACGTTGTTTTTCCCCTCATTTCTTGTTTCACTTTCTGATTCCTCAATTAAAATGAGTGTATAGTAAACAGAATCTTTCTTTTTTTGTTTTCGACACGACAGAAAATCATAACATAAAATATTTAATGAAACGATGAAAACTTCCATCGCAATCATGAAAACTATTGAGGAAAATTATGGAATAGATCTATAAATAAAAATTATTGTGATTATGTTTAACTGTATATTCTCTATTTCCTCTTAAATAACTGGGTCGAATTCAACCCCTTTATTGTATATGAAAAGAAAAAGAATACCGTCAACTTTTCAAAGTACACAAACTAATTAAATATTGGATTAATTAGAAAATAACCAAATCGTGGTTTTTTTTTAACACTTTGAGTAAAGGTGAGTTTACACTCGGTCAGTTATAAGACGGCCATGCGTAGAAATGCTGAAACTTGCTGTTCGGTCGATGGCAAGTACTTGTCCCGACGGGGCAACAACATGCCGCTGTATTGTATTTTTTTCTTACTGCGCATGCATTTGTAGAATTTTACGGATTTTTTTTTTCTTTGGCGTGAAAAAATCGATAATTTATCATAAATTAATTCCAACTTTTGTTTTGTTTTGTTTTTTATTCATTTTGATGCGAAGTTTTTTTTTTTTTTTTTTTTTTTTTTCCATTTTTTTTTTGTATTTTTCCAAATTTAGGTATGTTTAACCTTTTTTTTACCATGTTTCTTTGTATAAATATCCATCATTTTAATACGATACGCGATGAAAAAGAAAAATCCAGGTACGTCAAAACGGCAATTTATAGCCAAGTATGGAATGCCCGAGTCTCTCTTATGAAATTGCAGCAAACATAAATCAGTTCCTTTCTGCGCATGCGTTGTCTTACTGGCCGTCTTATAATTGGCCGAGTGTAAACCCACCTTTACTCCCCACTGTTTATTTTTTAAAATTTCTCTTTATTTTAATATGTCTTTCGACGATGCACATATTTTAATTTAAAATGGTGATTCAATCATGCGGGCACGTTTAATTCAATAAGACAAATGAAAACAACATTTTGTTACTTCAAAGTTTATGAAAACAAATTTCAGTACTGATATAGCAAATATGGGGAAAGTAAATATAAGGTGATATAGCAAATATTAATCATTTATAAAAGAAGAAAAAAAAAAAACAATTCCTAGGGGGAGTGACCACCCAAAAACTTTATCGCATGCTCTCTAATAAAGGTATTATCCAAGAAAGTGCCTTGCATGGCATTGGCGTGCAATAGTTACGAAATATTAATCTTTGGCGTGAATTTAGCATTTTTGAAGAATCTATCGTGTGATCCATCGCGAGTTACTTGGCGATTAATGCCTGACATGCATGCTATTAATAACATCCAAAAATCGAATTTGTGTTTTACGCACGTTTTTTCCAAACAATTGAAACAAAAATTTGATAAGGAGCTAAAATTGTAGTCGCAAAATTTCATACCAAATTGATATATTTAAGTCATTCCGTTTTCTAATTATCACGTTTACATGCTTCTGAAAAAAATAGACCGACAGATGGTCAATCCCGTTTTCGTTTTGGTACAAAAATTTGAAAGATATCCAGATTATAGATGCTAATTCAGCGCATCGAATTATATCTACCTAGCTCTCTTCGTTTTGCAGTTATCGTGTTACATTATATTCGAACAAACGGACCGAGAGATTCTTTTCTGAGCGAATATTGCTCAAAATTTGATAGAAATCTTCAAATTTGATATAAAGACTATATACCAACTTTCATTCGTCTAGCTCAAAACGTTTTTGAGTTAGCTTAGACAGACAGAGAGATGGACATTTTTCTAACAATGTATTTTTCGAACTCAGTGAAAAACGTGGGGATTCGAATTTTTAGACGATCGCTATATTTTCTCTCTACTAAGTATACGAGAAAATAATGAGTTAGCGGTAGTTTTTCAAAATCCGGCTCACCTAATATTTCAATTTTAATTAATTAAAACTATTTTAGACTATAAAAGGATATTGTATATTAAAATAATATATATAAAAGCAATTTTTACATTAAAGCATATTATAAATGAAAGAATTTTGCTACTAAGCAAAGCCTGACGTATCACATAAGATACACACACGCCTATGTATATAGTGTCAAAGTTCAGAAAAATTGCATTGTTATTAAATTTGCATTATTAAAAAGATAAATTTTAGAATATAAAAACAATTGAATATTAAATAAGAATCCTGTTAGGCCATCATATTTTCTGAAAATTCTACAAAAAAAAAAAAATGTTAAAATCTTGCTTAAATTTTAGCTAATTAAAATTTCAAAAAAAATTGCTCCGAGATGCGTGTTCTAATCTACCAACGTGTATTTGTGTCGCATTTTGTAGCATTTAGATCAAATGATGATCTTGTAATGTGCCAAGGTACATTCTTCTTTAATAAAGATATTGTGGTATTATATATTCATTTATCATAAAAAATATATTGATATCATATAATATTAATACATTTTTTAAATATTAATCTCATTTTTTAAAAAATACAGGGCTGCATGCCAGCAAGCTAAAGATGAATAATTTTCAATTTCAAATGTTGGAAAAAACAGAGAATATGTTTGTAAATTTTGATTGAATAAAGAATGAGATATAATATGTCTAAGATTATTAGATATAATATGCTATGAGAAATAATATGCTATGGATTATTATTATTTCGTACTACTATACGCTCACAATACATTGATAAATTTGCACTTTATTCTACAATAATAAATAAAGAACAATACGACAATAAAGAAGGAAGAAGAAGAAGAAAAGAAAAAGGCATATCCTTTTTGAGAAAACAGGGGGGAGGTGGAGGTATATTTAAAGCATGTGTTTGTAATCGTTTTCTTTACTGCATTTCAGAGATAATGTTTCAAAATTTCTGCGAACTTCGCAATTTTTTTTTCATTTTTGAAAGATGATTTTTTCTCTATCGCTCCAGAAAAGATATACATAATACATCGTTTGAAAAAAAAAATTTTTTTATTCAATTTGCAGTCTTAGATTGGCATCAAAGCATGAGTTATCACTACACTCCTCAAACGACCTTTTTTTTGTAATATCTAAAGAATTTTGTTCCAAGAAAAGAAATTCACAAAATTGATAAACCATGATTTCTTTTGTGTGGGTTTTTGCTGCTGTCACTAACAGCCAACCTTAAGAAATGCTTTAGAAAAATACGAAAATACTAGCCGATCGATAGCAAGGACAGAGAAAACTATTCCAAACATCTGTTGCATCTGCTTGTTCAATTTTCGTTTCCGAAGAAAACATTTGGCTGTAACAGATTATTTATTTTTGCAGCTGTTTCGTAAACTGTTTACTTTTGCCATTAAACCAAGGTTTGTGACAAATGGTTATTTTAGTTGCGATGTATACTTATTTAAAAGTGAAAGAAAAACTAAGGATAGAAGCAATCCTTTACTGAAAATTGGAATAAAGTATAAAACATAAACTACTATTTATACACAACATAAATTATTATTATTATTTATGTATTGTTACAGAATTGATATTGTATAGCTGATATTGTTCCCCCTTTCACATTACATGCTTCCTTTTACTTGAACTTTTATTATAATTTTATGAATGAAGCTCATTTGCTATGACGCTATAGTTATGTGATACACGTCATTGTACGTCATGTAACATTTAGCAGCGTCAGATACTTGTGATTTGACATGGTTTCGCAAACAGCTGCAGCGATATACAACCGAATAAATATTAAATTGGTATGGCGTAAATGACGTATTTCACGGGAGCTTGAAATGTTTATTTTAGTTATATTTTCATTCCATTTTTAAGTAACATAAGGACTATTTTGGGACAAATTATCCTTCATTTTGAATCATTATCAGATGACAAGGATGACATTTGAGCTGCTACTCTCTAAACTTTCGCACGACACCAGCTGAAGTGGATTTTGCATGCACCAGGTCCACTGCCTCCCTCGTACTTTCGTGAAATTAGATTTCGAACCTAGAATCTTCCAATAACGAAATCGAACCCTTACCACCAGGATACGCGGTCTGCGAGCGTGGATTGATTTTGCTAAACTTTAGATAAAAATAAGTTTGTCAAACAATTTAAAATAAATCATCTTAATTTTTTTCGGTCTGTATGTTGAGATATACGAAATCTATTCATACAACGTTTTCTGATTGCTAAAAAAAGTAGAACTTCATATTTTGACGTTTTCAGACATTGCACTCTCCCTCACTCATCTATATCTATATCTATACTTATAATAAAGCTCAATGTGTGTGTGTGTGTGTGTTGGCGCTCTACAGGCCAGACCATTCAACATACAGCTACCAAATTTGGCACGTGTATACCTTGGAGGCCGGGAATGTGCACCTGGGGGTTATTTTTTCGAACTTTTAACTAGAATTTTATTTATTTAAAAATTAAACGAAAGTTTGACGTGTTTCTGCTATAACTTCCGAAAATATTACCACACAAAAAAGATTTTTACATGAAGTTAAAGATCAAAAATTTATCTTTTAAATGATACCAATGTTTTAATCTTAAAATTAAATTTCTATTTTTAATGAATTTTTAAATAAATATTTTAACTATGTTTTTCAATAATTTTTTTCGTAAAAAGTAAAAATTGAAATTAAGCACGTTTCGCATTCATGGGAAAAAATTAGCTTCTTTCAAAGTGTTGCCATCACATTGATTAAAGCCCCAATTAAAAATAAATTAAATCTTTTTGGAAATGAAATCTGCAAAAATATAATTTTCCGCACGTGTCTGTAGGAAATGAAACAAATATGAAATATTATTTTTTCTAAAAAATAAATTCAAGAAAAATTATTTTATGATCTTTTACTCTCTCTATACAGGGTGTTTATTTAGTCCCGGACCCATTTTGATGTTTAATGACTCATAAAATAATGAAGATATAAACAAACTTATTGCATTTATTGATGGAATAACTCATATATTTTCTTTTTCAGGCTTGAATATTTTTACTTTTGTAAATATCGTCTGGGCGTGTGGTTAATTTCAGATAATTTCATTTTCCAGTCTAAATATTTGTACTTTTCTAAATATCGTCTGCTTATTAATTGCATTTTTCTCTCTTTTGTTTTTGGCAACTGTTGAAATGTTATGTTTACTTTTGATGTGTTTGTTCTATGGAGTACTTTTGTATGTGATGTTTTATTCGAGCGGATATTAAGGAGAATGCATACACCACAAGAGAAAGCACAGATTTTATGTTGGTCATAAGAGTTAATTTCCAATCAACTAAATCACTGACTTTTAAGAGTTAATTTCCAATCACTTAAACTGACTGATTTAGGAAAATTTGAATATCACTATTCAATAAAAAAGGATAATTTTAGATTTTCCATCGATCGCTTCAAAGAAAATACGCCAATCAGCGCGCAGGTTTCTCAAGATTAATTGGCCTAAGATTATGAAAATGTTGAGTTTTTCTAAATTTTTAACATTTAAAACTTCATAAATTAGTCTTAGTTGATCGTGGAAAATAGAAACATTCATTCATTTATTTAAAATTTGGTGTGTCCAGAATATTTCTCAGAATATGATACCTTAGTGCATTAAATTTAGACTTCATAATTTTTGAAATATATTCATAGGCAGGAACAAAATATTATTATTGATTTCATTTCAATCCTTTTGAAAGCAAAACTAAAAACTGAATTGTATGCTGAATCTCAGAAATTTTTGTTGAATTATTGTTTGAGATATTACATAAATTATGAAAAATATTTTGTAGTTCACATAAGACTTAAATACCGAGCGATTCTGTTTGCAATACTCACATTCAATAATAATAATAATTAATAAATAACAATAAAGATGATAAATAAATAAAACGCTTGGTTTTATTAAAAAATAATATTAATTGCAATTTCATCATTTACATTTTAAATTAAAGTTGAAGTTTTGCCGGAAATGACAGCAAATTAGCAAAATATATATAGTAAATCGAACGAAACGATCTAAACAGTATAAGTTTGGTATGACTATCAAAATTTGAAGATTAAAAATGATTTATTTGAGAATCCTTTAAGAGACCAGTTACTTAAAATATTTAATTGAAAATTTTAGCGAGCGGTAATACTGGCGAACCGGCTGGTCGCCAAAGGCGGCTAGTACATACATAAAAGAAGAAACTTTTCTGACCGGTTCAGTACCTCAATTATAAATATAATAAATTAAAAATACTACGGGTCAAATTGAGGAAATAAGAAATATGATCCTTCCAGCAAAATTTTAATCTGCATCAAAATTAGGGACTAAATACTTCCATAAGAAAAAATATTTTTGAAGCCCACATTCAGTTTTCTTTTCTGAGCTATATTACTACACACATACACGCACACAAATTTGCATTCACATAGATTTTTTAAGCCTGTATTTTGCCATTCATATTGAATGAAAGTATTACACTCATATTTATTTTTGAAATTTATTTGCACTCACATTACAATTTCGTTCAATGAAAATATTAAATTCCTGCCCATGTTATAATGATTACAATTAAAAATAAATCTTTAAAAGATTTAGGAAATCAGAGAAAGAAACTTCACCACAGTCAAACTGGCATCATTAAATATACAAATTTTGGAATTCAAGATGGCCCCCAAATTGGATACTTCTGTGTAATATTCTCCAAAATTATCAGTAATCACTACATCAAAATGTCAGCGAGGTAAGTAATTTCAGATACTTTAAGAAAGTTGCTATGGAGACCAGGCGAGAATATTTGGTTACATTACAAAATAGCATTTTCGATAACACCTTAAGATTGACATCTATATGTGGAAATATGTAAAAAAGTTCAGCATGTTTTATGCAGTGAGTCTGCTACATTTTGACTAAGAATACAAAAGGAGATGAAAAAAGTGAAAAATTGTGATACTTAGAATCAAGACAATTCGTGAAGAGGCGATAAAATATAATCAAATCAAAAGAATATAATATAATCATCTAGAGCCGACTGTAATGATATGCGGAATTTAAGATACGCTTGCAATTTTGGTTTACATCATTATTGAATGAGAAATCCTAATTTCTATTTTGGTATCTAGAAGTTGATACAGTCTTTTTTTAATATTTAAATTGACTGTGAATAAAGTTAAGCATAAATAAAAATTAATTATGGAACCGTAAATTTTACATTTTATTTACATTATTTTCGGCAGGATTGTAGGAAAGTTTAATGAGCTAAGGTCTGCTATTTTTATTTATTTCAAGTGTTCGTTAGCTTTAAAGATAGATATTCTTTTTTTTTTCTGTTACTGGATCATGATTTATTTCAAGTGTTCATAAACTTTATAGAAAATTTTTTTTTTCTGTTATTATATCAAGATTTATTTCATGTGTTCGTGAACTTTATAGATCGATAATATAAAGCTACTAGAAAACAAAGTTTTTAATGTAACTATATTTTTACGTCCAAAATATACAATTAATACCAATTTTTTTTTAATTTCTTAAACACTGTTCCAATGTACATGAAATTTTCTACTACAATTTTCATTAGTTAATATAAGACAATCATATTTGAGATATTATCAATACGATAATAGCCCGTCTAGACTAGCGCAGCTTCTAGTTTCATAATTATTTGACTGACAGTAGATAATGTATAGCGATGAGTGTAATGGAGCGTGCGGAAAATAAAAGAAACAAGCTTTTAATTGTTTATCTCAAGAAACTCGCTTATGAAATTCTTATGAAATCGAGAGGAACTTATTGGCAGAATTGCGGCTGCTATTGCCACATATGTGACAAGCTCGAGCCCGGTGTGTTTATAAGAATCTGCTTGTCATTTCTTTTGAGAAGAGAAGCTCGCATTGAATTTGGTATTCGCGCCATTGAACACTTCTTGTAATAAGAGGGGGCTAAGAAATATTAATTTGTTACGACAGTTATTGTTGCGTTTTCATTCGCCGTATAAGTTTCAGAGTTAACGATCGTAATTTCCATTTTCAACTCTGCATGTGAACACGAAAATTGTTTGATTTGGCGTGTTTTGTTGATCTCAAGATCTTGAAGTTATCACTATTGGACGATTTTACCCAGCTTAAGGGTAATACTCAAGAAGTAAGATAAGCACATTTCTGGCGTTTTTTTTTTTTTTTTTGTCAGGCCTCAACCTCCATCTCTTTATACGCGTTTTCTTTCAGTTATTCAAATAATAAACCCAAATACCAATATAATCTATCTGTTATCAATTCCCTTTTAGAATAATCAAGTTCATAGGCGCATTTCCAATTCGCAGATTAACTACAGCAAACAAATTTTATACAAAATAGGTAGAGGTCTTCAATTTTAAAGAAAATTAAGCGTACCAAATCAAATTAGCTTATCTTGTTGCTGTTTTGGAAATAATGAGTTCATAGATCAACAGATAAACAGACAGATATAATACCAAAAGTTGATTTTTTTTCACCTGCTCAGAGAGATATTAAAGGTGGAGATCCCTCTAAATCTCTCTGTGGAATAAATACCTTAACGACTGCAATATTTATTCTTCGTATGTTTTACACATAGAAAAGGAACATTTATGCCTGAAATATTGTTAAAAAGAATGACTATGTGCATTCTGGAGCTCAATAATATAAAAATAATCTTTCTACATTGCGAAACTTTTATGAAAAAAATGAGTCAGTTGCTTCTCATCACTTTTTTAGTACACTTCCCCCCCCTACGTTTTTTTTTATAAAATAAAGATTTATAAAAGAGCGCCTTATAAAATCCCGCTCTTCCAACATAAAAATGCCGAAAATTCTTCGAGTGGAAGAATTCGTACCATTTGAATTCTCGCACTGCAAGAAGTACGGGGTTCTTTCTGTGTACGACAGATAGCGTTGGGAAGCGTATTCGAAATCGTTCAAGCTCTTCCTTGGATCTAATATGCTAAAAAGCCAAGGCGTCGATTCAAGAAAACCGGGGTGGGTGCGTAAGACGTTCAATAGACCTTAATATATCTGGCATAGTGCCAAACTCGTTCGTGCTCTCTGCCATAGATGCGTTATTTCGATTTTTGCTATGGTAACTGCCGTGTGATTAATGCATGAGGATTGGCTGCAAGGGATACAATGAGTAGCTCTGCAATTTTTGGAAAAAAAGGAAATAATAGGCAGAGTGAAAATGTGAGTAATAAACTGAGTCAGGAAAGTGGATTTTTCGCATGTAATACATGCATGAGATAGCTTTTTTTAAAAAAACTATAAGAGTAATATTAATAATAATTATTTGAAAAGCATTTGCAGACATGTATTTTATTTTTAAATAAGTGATATCTGTGAGCTTTTTTTACTTTGTTGTATACTAAATATAGAAAATAAGGTTTCGTAATCGTCAAAAATATAGAAATTTTGAAAAATCTCCATATTTTTGAAAAGTCCGAAAAACAAATTTTTGGAATTATGTCTATCTTTTGTTCTGTTTGTCATTCTGTGAACTGTAACTCAAAAACGAAACAGAGCTACACAGGTGCAATTTGTCTTAAACAAAATATTTAGATATCCATCAAATTTTGAACGAAATTCGTTCTCAGGACGTTTGTCTATATGTCTGCCTGGAAACAAACTTGATACTTAAAAAACATAAAGAGTGAAATGGATTAAATTTAAGACGCAATTTCAGCACGTAAAATGTAAATCTGCATGATCGTCTGTCTTTCTATACATTCACTTGCATGCAAATATCATAATTTAAAAATACAACGAATTAGAAGAATTGAATTTATTACGTGATTTTGTAACTAAAATTGCAATTTTTCCTTGGCTTTTAATTTTCCTCGATTGAAAAAAAAAAGCATCTATATGAATACTCGCTTTTCTTTTCTATAAAGGAAGTGCAAAACGCTCATGCGTAGAATTTTGGGACGAAAAATCAGAGCATTTGCGAAGTTCACCCTCTTACCCAAGATGCGCAATTTTTATAGGAGCAAGAGGATGGATAGCATCTTTATTAGGTGGTACGCGAAAAAAGTTCGGAAAGACAACTCCTGCTGGTTTTTTCATTAAAATTAAATTTAATACGTTTTAAAATTTATATTATTATGCCCAAAAATATTATTACTTTATTAAAAAGTGTATGTATTGGAAATATCAATGCGAAGCAGCAATAGTGTCACATGCATCCATTTATATAAAACGTGGTCCTTATATACAGTGGCTCCCAAAATTGATTATACACTATACTCTTTCTTCTTTAATTTTCTTCTTTTTGATCTTAACATTCCTATTTATGGCTAATATTTATAAGAAAGACAAAATATACATTAACAAAAGTATTAGGCTAACAAACAAAACGGAGAAATCAATAATATTTTTATTACAGTAATTTTTATGTCAAAGTTACAAATTCCAAAATCACAAAATTGAGTATACACCTTATAAAATGTGCGACTTGATTACTATTATTTATTTTCGAATGAATAAGTAAAAAAGGTTTTGTTACTTTAGTTGGTAATCATTAATTTCCAAGCAAAAACAAATGTTTTGGTTATCATAATGTGCTCCAGAAATGAAACAAATGTTGAAATTCGGAAACTTGTGATTCGATTGTCTGAAGATGGTAAATCTCTACGAGAAATTGCAAGGGAAATTCAACGCAGTCACGGATGTGTTCAAAAAATTATCCAAAAGTATAAAATGTATAGCCAAATTGTTAATAAACCTGGAAGAGGAAGAAAAGAAATCCTCAGTGTCACGACCAAGAGAAGAGTTATTAGAGAGGTAGCAAACAATCCTAAGGTGAATGCTACAAAAATTGCTACATTTACTTCAAGAACAATTGGAAAGTGTGTTTCTGCAGAAACAATTCGAAGAGTAATCTGAAAAGCAAATTATAATAGTCGCGTAGCCAGAACAAAACCATTCATTTCTAAAGTAAATGGAGAGAAAAGATTTTCATTTGCTAAAAGTCATATTTCAAAACCTCCGGACTTCTGGAATCAAGCAATATTTAGTGACGAAGTAAGTTCAATGTTTTTGGTAGTAATGGTCGATGTTATGTTTGGAGAAAGCCCAATTCTGAACTTCTTCCTAAAACCACCATTGCTTCTGTCAAGCATAGAAGTGGATCACTTCTTGTATGGGGCTGTGTGTCTGCAAAAGGAGTGGGAAATTTAGTTTTCATTGACGGAATCATGGACAAAATCAAATATTTGGATATATTGAAGAACAATTTAAAACAAAGTGGCCAGAATTTGGGTTTAGGGTCAAGTTTTCTGTTTCAAAAAGATAATAACCCGAAGCATACAGCTAAAATAGTTAAATTATGATTGTTTTATAATTGTAAATTGCAATTGCACACCCTTCCTCAATCTCCAGATCTCCATGTGATTGAAAATTTGTGGGCACAATTAGGAAAATCAGTTTAAAAATCCAATATTAGGGGCAAGGAACACTTAAAGAGAGTATTACAAGAAGAATGGTCGAAAATATCCGGCGATACAACTCAAATTCTTGTCAACTCAATGCCACACCGTTTATAAGTTGTTCTAAATGCAATAAGATATGCAACAAAATATTAATTTATCTTTTTTCTCTTTTTGTTGACAGATTTTGCTAGATGTATACTCAATTTTGTGACTTTGGAATTTGTAACTTTGACATAAAAATTACTGTAATAAAAATATTATTGATTCCTCTGGTTTGTTTTGCCTAATACTTTTGTTAATGTATATTTTGTCTTTCTTATAAATATTAGCCATAAATAGGAATGTTAAGATCAAAAAGAATAAAATTATAGAAGAAAGAGTATAGTGTATACTCAATTTTGGGAGCCTTTGTAAGTCTATGGGATTATTCCCACTGCGACTTTTTCATATGTTATATACAATATGGTTCATTTTGTGCCGGCTAGTTTCGTCGGATTTTGTCTAGGATTTCTGTTCCGAGATTTGATTCCTTTGAAAAATTTTGTAAAAGCGAGTATGGTACTCGTTAATTTCTCCAGGGCCAAACACCCACCTGCTGATGCAATGTGGAAATTTGGAATGGAAAATACCAGTCCAGGTTTGTTCTTGTCATGTGACCGCAGTTCAGAAGTTTATGCGGATCATCGAAAAACTAATCCTGATGTTGCTTAAAAAAAGGATCCTTGAAATGTTTTTCAATTTTTGAACTAAATTGGGCCTCTTGATATGACTCTCCGTGCATATGTGAATGAGCAAATTCTGTAACTGAATGTGTTAGATGTATGAATTTTAGTATATAATCATTCTGCATCAAAATTTTAGATTACATTTTGAAGCAAATTGATCAATAACAAGAAATACTATTTAAAATACCTACCTTATTCCTTTCATTGTACTACGAAGTTTAACACAAAAAGTGCAATGTGGGGAACTATACAAGAAAGTAAAAAGGTTTGTTTGAAGCATATTCAAATAAAAACGCCATTTTTTACTAGTTCAGTAGAATTTTGTTTATGTTATCAAAGATGAATTCAAGCAATGAATTTTTTTCAAACAATAGATTTTTGGCCTGTCAATTCATATAAAAAATCTTTCACAAATGAAAAAGATCGCCGTTCAAGCCGACTGGAGTGGAAGTATAAAGTGGATACAAAGTTACAATCTCTCTACCAAAAGAGCATAAACTAACTACTGCGAAAATAGAAAGCAGTTCACAGAAATTTGAAGCATTCACTGGCTCGTATTTTGTAACAAGTTTGATGGTTTATCTTTATTTGCTTCCGCCTAAGACTGGACTCGGTTATTTTAAGATTTATGCCAGTTGCAATCCAGCGTGAAATGGAGAGAAACTATTATCGACAAGTTACTGTTAACGGTGACTCTCATCGCTTTTGAAGATATGCATGAAGAAATACCATCTAATTCGTGTACCTCATCTTTTCCAATAGAACTACCATGCGTTTGATAAGAAAAAGTTGGGCAACATAATAGGAATTTCTTTAGTAGAATTTTGAAAAAAGAAAAAAAAATGAAATACGAATAGAGCATAAAATTGAACGAATGTTTATAAATAAAAACAAATAAACTTTAAACAGAGAACCACTCTACAACGATGATAGAAATCATACGGAAAATGATGGTATACACCGCTAATCATTGCGTTTTGGAGCGTATGGAAAGTTTTAAAAAATTAAAAGGCATTTTAATAAGAGAATTGTATACACCAGGAAATGATTTAAACTTTAGGTTATGTGAAAACAAAATATATTTTCGTTATATTTGATTCATGTGAACTACAAAATCGTTCTTACATATTTTTCATTAATTTGTTTGTTAAGATGTTATATTTAGCAATTTGAATTGAATTCTATTTTAATATGCCATTTTAGTTAGTCGCCAATATGGCAAATGAAACAATAAAGCGGTTTAGTTCTGTTATTAAACCATATCTGTGTATTGTTGTTTTAGCAACTAATTAGCTTTGATTGGTGATTTGGCACAATTGGCGTAATGAAAGCATTTTAAAGTACTTGCCCATCGTAATATCTATATCCGATGCAATTAAAAGTGTGCAATATTGATATTCTGATGCAATTAATAGTATACAATACTGATATTCCGATGCAATTAGTAGTATGCAGTACTGATATTCCGATACAATTAATAGAATGCAATACTGATAATAGTAAGATAAGAAGGTTTAGAATCACTCATTTCGTCAATGGTTAAACCGTTTAACAGAGCCGGATGAAGCCCTCTAGGAACATTCAGGTAATGCAAGTCTCGGGAAGCCTTTTATCCAGTCTCTGAACTACTCTCACCAGACATTTTTTTTTTTATTGACCTTAATTATTTGTAAGAACAGTTTTATGCAGCAAGTTCTGATAAACTATTAGAGTATTTAATTATGTGGCTCTTTCGATAGAATTGGCTTTGATATTCAGTATTTTTCAGTTGGCTTAGAGAAATTCCAAATTTAAATTTTTAAACAAGAGAATTTTAGGAAAAGCTTACGAACACAATCTAAATGCTATTTAATTACAGAATCAGATTTTTTTAAAATATGAAGTAAAATATTTTTAAACACTGTAATATAAAACTTAAAAAATAATTAATTAGCAATATTAGATTAATGTCTTGCCATTTAATCGACACCTCATTTGAATATGAATCAATTCGTGTGATTGACCTTTGTAACATAAATGAAAGGATATGGTTAATATACTCAAAAAAATATTGTAAAATTACTCAATCAATCGAAATTTTGGCGCACTCTAATTTTGAGGGGCCTCTAGACAGTTGCCCAGTTGATAATCCGAGTCTGGGTATAATTTGTGCAAATTAGCTTATTTACATCATGGGATGAAATTAACTAATGCTTATTGATTTTAAAATATATTAGCAAAAAACTCTATCTTTTAGAGATTAATTTAAGAATTTCTAAATACTCTTAATAAAAACCTGACCGGCAGTGAGTATTCATTACAATGACCTAATGTCATATAGTCCAGCATTGGTTACCCAATCATCCGTAGCACTTAACGGTATATTAGATATAAACACAAATTATTGAAAAAATGTATATTTCCAAAGAATTTTAATTAATTCAAATATTACTCAAATTTGTTTAATAGACATTTATTATTGATTAAATGTATAGGTGAAATAATTTTACTTCAAAAAATATTCAATACGATTTTGTTGATCAAACAAACACTGTTCTTTCGGACATTTACAATTATTTATTTATTAAATAGCAAGTATTTGTACTTTTTCAAAGTCATCATTGCTCAGTTTAACATCATAGCAAATTCCCTCCCATATGCATTTTGTAATGAGGAGTGACTCCAGAGTTTTTGCATTCATAAAGAAACATTATTCCCCCCCCCCCTTTTTTTTTAAGTATGCTACAATTTTTTTTTTCACTAACCACCAGCATTACTATGAGCAAGGATTCGGTAAAAAGAAATTTTCGGTGTTTTTTCCCCTATAGTTTTTCTCTATATATCCTTCCGTAAATTCCCCCTCATTTCTTTAGCAACTACGGAAATTTTATAGCTATTGGAGGGTATGCTCATTGGTTCAAGAGGGACATTTTTTTTCAACCAGTAAGGCATGATGGGCTAGTAAATTGTCTTACCCTGCTGCTACTAAGTCGCACATTTGTCTTTGCTGATTGATGAAGAAGGTTCGATCGTATAAAGGGAAGACTGATCATCGATCAAGGAGAGTAGATGGCAAATGCAGTTGAATCTATTATTAAGGGAAAAATGCGATACAAAAAAGTCAATGACTCGAAAAAAGAAGTGCATTCACTCGAGAAGAATCAGAAACAATATGAAGATATTTTTATTGTATTTACATTTAGTAATGTATATGCAGCTCAACTAAATATACTCTTCCAATAAAAACTGTATTTACTGTCGAAGAAGATAATTTGCTTTTAAAAGTTTTGTTCAAAAAGGTGGAAAGATTATTTGAGTTAGCTTTTTATTCAAGAGAATGTTTGCCTATCAATGGTCAAATAAATTGGTGAAAACACACATTTTTTCTTAAATAAAACAAATATCTTTTGCAAATTAGATGTTTGAGTTCAAACTCATACACCCTCAGAGTTCTCTTACAGTCTACTAAGACCTGCATGCAGTGTTAAAAGTGTAAACGATAAGCTTGTGCACTTCTCAAGTGATTTAAAAGATGCGATTCATTTTAATTTTATGCATTATATCAAAACCTCATCTTGCACTGGGGGTAAAGTATGATTTCTGTTAAAAATTTCCAATCATAATTGATAATTTTTTAAACTTTAAGGTACTAAGAATTCCATCTTGCCCCCCCCTCGCAGATTTCCGATTAGACAACTGCCTACGGCCACGAGATTGAGATGAAATGCATTATAACCGGATCGATTAAAAAAAACCTTTATTTTTCTATCAACCAAATAAAAAAAATTACTATATATATATATATATATATATGTAGTGAAGAAAGCCTGATGACGAGCGCCATCTGCTGGCCAACAGGTGTTGATGCTTGTTAGACGGAGTACAGTCGAGACGGGTCTGAACGAAAGTCAGGACGTGTGAGGCGAGACGGGTCTCTGAACGAAAGACACGACGTAACATGTGAATTAATCCTGCGACGTATTCAACGAAATCTGTTTAATGTTCATTTCCTTTATGTTAATGTAATTGTCCGTCCTAAATGTAATTAAATGTGCGTGATTCTAAAATAGTAGTGATTCCTGAGTCCTAATCTATATATATATATAAATTCTATGAATTCTAAAATATTTGGATAATGTCAACACATTATCAAATCAATATCAACATTTTATAATTTACCAGTTCTCTACATATTTCATTGTGTTAGAATATTTATGTCTGATTAAATAATATTGTTTAGAGAAGTGGTTACCAGGAAGGTCTAGAATCGTAATATATAAAAAAAACCATTTTCACAAAATTAGTAAAGTAAAAAAAAAATTAACCTAAGAAATATTGACGCATTAAAAAATGTGTCGAAATGTAAATCAAAATTACCGGTTTAAAAAAAAAAAGGGGGGGGAGGCGCATTATAATGTGCATTATATAGGATCCCAAAATACTAAATCTTTCTCTTCTTACCTTACTCTTAATGTAATCCATTAATAGATGTAATAATTGAAATATTTGCATTGCTTATGGATTTTATGGTTTTAAAGAATGCAAATATTGATTCTCGATAGCTATATTATAAGGTACCTAACAGAATTGATTCGGTATCTTCCTATTTTATAACATAGAGACAAATATCTGAAGCTAGGTTTTCTTTGCCAGGTTCATTCTCGGATTCGAAAACCATCCTCACTTTCCCTAGGATTAATTTATTTCGACAAAAAAAAGGGGTGATAGGAAAGATAAAAAGATGAAATGTTTACATTTAGCAATAAGGTGAACTCAGATTATTCGCTCATAATAACCGCTCATCTTTCCGTATACCACCCTTTAGCGAAGTACAATCATCGGAAAGTGATAGTCTCAGGATCCTAAAACGGAAAATAGTGAGAAATTGAAACAATTTGGAAATTGGAGCATCATTACATTCTCAAGAGACAAAAAATGTAAAAATCAACAACAGCAATAGCTTTACTTTTGATTTATATAATTGAACCACGATTACCTAAGATTTTAGAAATAATTTAGTAAAGTAATCCATCTCTCATTTTTGTACTGATAAAGACGCCTTTTTGAGTAATGGAAATTCTACTTTTATATTAGGAATTAAAAATACATCAAAAGCATTTATATATTTCAAATCAAACAAACATTTAAAAACATTGAAAGTAAAAATACCAATTATATTTTCAAAAAATAAATCATTTTTCAACATTCCATGATAAAGTTGTTGTAACTACATTTAAGTAACTATCTAACACTGTAAGTAACTACATTTTCTTTAAGAAATTTTTTTTTTATGTCCACAAGGATTTAGAGGATGTTTCGAAAATATATAAATTCACTTTCATGCAAGTGAACCATAGCAAATATCATTTGCCCATGTTGCTAAAACTTTGCATTTTCCTCTTTTTTGTCCAAAAAGATTTGAAAATGTTTATCGGTCAGGAAAAAAAAAAAGAAATCAACCATCAATTTACGGATGATTGTAAGACTGACAAATGACTTCTGCATCGATTGTCGAGTTGTCTGATCGATTAAGTGTTGGGAAGGAAAACAAAGTTTTCTATTCAGTAACAAGAAAAAGAAAAAAAAGGCATGGAAAAAAAATTGTATTCTACTAAAGTAATCTATTTATGTTGCTCAGTACGTGAGATTAGAGGATAAATGTGCGACATTTGAAAGAAACAATTCTTTGGAGGATTCAGATTTTTTTTTATTTTTTTATTTTGTGTATAGCAAGAAGTTGTTGACCAGATCTTTCGAAATTAATTTCGATAAGCATTGAAAAATCCAATTCATAATTTCGGGATTAAAGTGACACAATGTCATTCTTTTATTTTCAAAAATGTATCATATTTTATACAAGTGGACTGATATAAAAAAAGGCCAAGAATTCCTCTTTGTCCTAAAAATAGCTTAAAGTTATAAATATATAGATATATTTTTTGGTTTTCAGCTATGTATATTTCATGTAATAGTAGGATTTGTAAGAAACATAGATGCTTTTGATTATGAAATATGTACCTAATATTATGAAAATGAAATAAAGCACTTCATAGGCCAATGACTTTAAGAATGGATTATTACAAATAATACTACTTAGACGCAAGCATTTCAAAAATTTAAGTATTTCCCGAATGTAAATAAAATATGCAATCTTCCAAAGGGTAAGCGAGGATCGTCATGTAACCAACTAGTCAGAACAAATTTTAACACCTTTCATAAACAAAGAACGCATGCGCTGAAGAGACATTCAAAACTTGCTATTAGAGAGAAGGTCGAATCATAAGTGGCCAGTGACAATAAAGCACCATGTTATATTTCTTTTCTTGTGTTAAATTTCCTGTAAAGGCTTTTTATTGCCCATTCCTTTGACTTCACCCCATGCGACTTTTTTTTTTAATCATTTCTCAAGTTCCGAAAAAGTGCAGTGAAAGAAACTTGCTATACAGGTGTTCATTTTTATACATACAATGGCAAAAATTCATCTGCTCAAGGAGATTGCTTCACAGTAAATATCATTTGAACAGGTTCTATTTGTATTAATTATAATAAAAATAAGATATTTCTTAGTAAAATAAATTCCAGATCTATTTGCGCGTAGCGTTATATAGTTCACCATCATGCAGTGAAAGTTGCAGAAACATCATAACAGCGATGAAAGCTGTTTTAAGTTTTGTCAAATATTTGACGATTAAAAAGCATAATTAATATATTTTTATTAGAAATGTTTTGACGAAATTAATGAATCTCAACTCGATGTAAGAGCTATTGAGATGGTATATTTTGAGGCAAACCTTTATATTGAAGTTTGCCATAACGTTTTTGTTTAGATATTTTGGTGTTTCTATCCTGCATAAACTTTTGATGCACAATAATTTTAATTCTTTATGTGAATAAATTCATCCATTATGCTTGTAAGAAACTCAGGGCCAGCAGTGGAGATCTTTTATGGTAACTTTTCTTAGGCATTGAAGAAACAATAAAAGAACTTGTCTGCATTAGAGGAAACCCAGTATAATCTTGAAATGTTACACCTCCCATAAAAAACATCCTGACATTTGACAACTCATACCTATTGTAAATGCAATCAGATGTAATTATTACATATAATGAAATAAAAGAAAAGTGTGAATTAATAAGAAGGTCCTAGTTTTTAAATTTTTTTTTGAAACTTTGTAGAACCATAAAAAAAAGAAAAAAATAAAGAATAAAATAAATTTATTACCGAAAGTTACGTTCAAACATTCTTTCCGGCATAATCGCTGTAATGATTCATGCATTTGTCATGAACTAGGTTTCGATCCTCTCTTCAAAGAACGTTCGTGGCCAATAATATGAGAGCTATATTAAAGCTCCTTTGAAGCTCATCAATAATCTGGAAGCTTTGGCCTCCCTAACTAATTCTTCAATTCAGGGAAAAGATGAAAATCATTCGACTATAAGTCATTTTCTCAATGAAGGGGATGAGGATGCAATCCATTGCAAAAGAATATCTTGTTCAATCATATGAGCGGAAAGCAATGGAAGATGCTGGATAACCTGATAATGAGTGGGCAAATCTTCATGGCAAAATTACGAGTTTGGAGGGTAAATGTTTAAATATACCTGCACCATATTCTTTCCTTGAAAGAAAACCCAAAAAATCCCTGACTAATAAGAAACTTCAAAGGGACCTTAACCCTTTTGATGGGCATACTTCCCAAATTCACCAATCTTCGTATGAAGTTATGTATATTGTTATATTTATTAAGTTAAAGCTAACAAATTCTCTAATAAGACGTAAACTTAGATGCTTCAGTTCCTTATCTCATACAAAATGGCGTGTCTTGATTTGTTATTTATTAATTAGCCAAATTAATTTATTAATCAAATTAAATTTATCTAATATACTAATTAAATCACTTTTCTTAAGAAAATTTTAATCAAAAATTATTTTAATATACCCTGATTAGAAAAAAAAAAGACATTTTAAAAGATTAAAACTCATCTCACATCAGAACAGCAGCATAAGAATGTTGCCGAAATTAATCGGAAACCTGGATCACTGATATGGCATATATTTGAATCTTTATGACTCTCATGTCGAAGAATTATTATGTTTAAAATAACTTTTTATAATAAATTAATTTTGCTCTTTATTTTTCTTTTTTTATAATTATCGGGGTTTGAAAAAAAACCTATTTTCGTATATTGAGGTTTGAATATATAATAATAATATTATTAGTATTTGGATTCTTACTTTTGACTTGATTCTTACATTTTGATTTTACATATTTTGTTGATTTCCGTAAATTTAGTGTGTTCGCACCGTTTTAAAATCCTTTAATTTAAGTCTATGAAATTCTATGCTTCCCGCCTCTCACATCACGTTAAGTATTTCGAGAGATCACAAATCGGAGGGGGGGAAAAATGACATCACAACTAACTAGAAACGTCTCAAGAGAAACACTAGTAGAGAAGAACCATTTCGATAAGTCTTATGGATTTGAAAGACAAATAGTGAGCATAAAAAAAGAAGTTCGAAAAAAAAATCTATTTAGTATTGCATATTTCAGTAACAATAAAATGTGCTAATATTTTTAATATAACGTTATTTATTAAAATGTATTTTTTTATGTTGAAAAATAACACTTTTCGCACTTTGAGTAATTTTATACTCATATTACGAAGGAATATGTTAAGAATATTTTAACTTCTTCTAGACAATGGATCAGCAATTATTTCACTTCACATATTTATTTGAGGTAAGTGATAGAAATAAAAACGAAATATTCTTCAATATTAACAATGTTCGAAGCGTTTGCTTATTCATTTTGCTGGATATTCTTATTTATGAAGTAGTTTCTTGCCATTCAAACCATTATACCTGTAGTCCCCTCAAAAGAATAAAAATTTGGTAATAATGTATCGTATTAGAAATGTATAGATAGTTTTTTTTTAAAAAACGAGAGAGGCATTAAAGGTGTTTGGATATTTAAACCAATTATTACAAAAAAAAAAAAAAAAACACAGTGGGAGTGGTCTTCCCATAACTTTCTTGTATACTCTCTATTAAATGTATTATGACCAGAGAACCCCTTTCATAACATTGGTGGACAATAGTTACGAAATATTAACCTTTGGCGTGAGTTTAACATGTTGTATTGTGACATGACTTTTTACAAGCCCGCTGACAGTTATCTGTCAGTGATTTAAGTCGAGTGAGTGTCTCTTGTTTTTTCAGTAACGCCAACTAGGGCCAAGAGTACGACTTAGCTACTTCATGCGTTACATTCGCTTGCACAACCCCTTTTTACAGGGGGACACAGGCACACTCGCACACCACACAGATGGAACACAGAAGAACAACCATGCCCGAACCGGGACTTGCACCCGGGAAGCCCAGATCACGGGGAAGACGCGCTACCCCTATGCGAGGACACTGATGAGTTTAACATTTTTTCTGAACCTATCTTGTTATCCATGGCGTGTTTTTTTTTTTTTCTTTTTTTTGCGAGTTTAATTCTGGTATACGGTTAAAAGAATCCTAAAATCGAATTTGTGTTTTAGACCCGCTTTTCTCAACCGATTGAAATAAACATTGGACACAAAATTGCACTTGTAGTCACAAAATCCCGTACTAAATTTGATACATTTAAGTCATTGCGTTTTTGAATTTTCGCGTTTGCATGTTTCTAAAAGTACAGAGCGACACACGGCCAACTCCTTGTTGACTTTGGCTCAAATTTCGACAGGTGTCTACACTATAGATGTTAAATCTGCTTACTGAATCTTATCTATCTAGCTTTTATCCTTTTGTAGCTATCGTCGTAACTTATATTCGAACAGCCGGACAGACGGACTACCTCTGAACAGATTGTACTCAAAATGTAACAAAAATCTACAAATTTGGTATATAGACCAAATTTCATTCGTCTAGGTGAAAGCGTTTTTGAGTTATTTTTGTTACAGACAGAGGACATTTTTCAAAAATGTGTTTTTCGAAGTCAGGGATGTA
Organism: Argiope aurantia; assembly: GCA_026543865.1. Classification (NCBI taxonomy): domain Eukaryota; kingdom Metazoa; phylum Arthropoda; class Arachnida; order Araneae; family Araneidae; genus Argiope; species Argiope aurantia. Next base: position 346,411 of record JAPMOR010112482.1, read on the forward strand.
TGAAACGTGGAGATTCGTCAAGATCTCGAGTTCGAATTTTTTTTACCGATTACTGTACTTTCTCCATATTAAGTATACGATAAAGTAAAAAAATAAAAAATAAATATGGAATTGAACAAAATGGAAACATTAAATGATTTCCTTATACTCAGAAAAATGAATTATCAAACTTATTTATTTGAAAGTATGTAAAAATAAACTTCATCCGAATTTAGCAATACAAAAAGAGGTTATAATTTCTAGCATTAAAGGTTTGTTTTGATATAATCACAATAATCCACACTTCCTTTACTTCTGCCTCTTTTTTTTTTTTTTTTTTTTTTTTTTGCACTGCTTACTCCTAAATTCTGAACAAAAGAAACGGACTTATTATAAAGCTTCGCCATTCCATTATAAACGTCCACTTTTCCACTTTAATACTACATCGTTCGAAATTAGAGGCAATCAACTAAACTTTAGAGCCCGAATTCTAGATTTAAGTCTCTTCTTTTTTCTCACGTTCCCAATGCTGGACCTAAGATACAGTAGAGTCTTTTTCTCTGTTCTTGTTAAACATCTTTTTTTTTTCAAGCCATCTTAATATCTCTACCTCCCATTTTTGCCTGAAGGTGTGAATTTGATGTCGTTAAAGCACCTCAACGATGCAGAACGGATGTTTTTCCATTCGTTACATTGGAAAATACATATTTTTTAGATAAAAGGGCGAGAAAACGTTGCCGCTTCATCGGCTGTTGCCAGAAACAGCAGAAAATCTTCGAATCTTTTGCTACTGGTAGATTCTTCTAACTGGTCCAGACGTACGTAACTATCTCATTGAACTGTGAACATCGAAATGCTTGGTTTGTTTAAGATTTTTTTTCTTTCTTTCTTTAAATATTAGAACTTACGATGAGGAAGAGTATTGTGGAGTATTCTTTCCAGAGTCTAGGTAGGCAAATAATTGCGCTGTTAACAAATTCCCGCCTGAGGCAAAAACAAACTGTCCTGCCATAGCAAAAACTAAAATAGCTCATTTTTTCCAAATGTATTTCTGCTGTCATTTTGGGTTCCTCTTGGATTACTAATGATTTATCTGCTTTCTCTTTCCTTGTATTCAATCACGAGATTGCTTGTACTTAAGTCCAAATAAATTCAAATTAGAACCTAGGTGCATTAGAAAAATATATTTAGCAACGAATAATGCATTAGTGGAATTCAAAAAAAAAAAATGGAATGGTTTCGAAATTACTTATTTACGTACTGTATTAATTTTAAAGGCTAAAAAATTCATTACAGTGTTTAATTGCTAAATAATTTTTATTTTCTTGTATATGAAGTATATAAAAAAAACGTGTATCGTCATCATCAAAATATTTGACTACGAGATTTTAATAAATTGCATCTTCTTGACATCACTTTGATGTCTGGAAAAAAAATCCTTTTTACAATTGTGTCGAACTATAAACGAGCAATTCTTGTATGTATATAAATTTATTTATTTCGTGTATCTCGGAAACAACTCTAACGATTTGGATCAAATTTTATATTTATATATATATATATATATATATAGATAAGGTTTTGCTTTTTAATTTTATCTATATAGGTGTTTTTCCAGAAAAAATGGGCTTTTACACACGAACACACACACACACACAATATATATATATATATATATATACTGGTGTGCAGAACTTAAGCAACAATGCAAATTTTAAGCAGATAGCCATGAAATTGCAGAAAAGGAGTTCTTGCGATCAGTACAATGAACACGTAATTCAAGAGAAAGGTCATGCGTATGCAAATATCAGGAACAAAACGTTACAGGCGACGTGAGCGTACGCAAAACACGTGCGGAAGGCGCGCGCAGCTCAACACTACAATAAAAGGAAGGACGGAGACGCAATTAAAGACATTTGCTGCAAGTGCACGTGAGTTAATTCGTGGAATATGGCTAGCAGAAATCACTTGGACGATTTCACACGTGAAAGAATGATCGGAAAGCTGGAGGAGGGGTGTAGTGTGACCAGTGTAGCTGAAGAGTTCGGACACTGGTTCAACAAAAGTGTCGTTTCGCGCGCTTGGAAAGCCTTCCAAACCACAGGTACAGCTGTGAGAAAGGTTGGTGGTGGCCGCCCCAGGAAAACAACTGCAGTGGATGACCGACATACCGTCATGCAGGCGAAAAGAACCCGAAACCAGTCAGCAACTGTGTGCAGCAACGGGGCGACCAAGTGTCGCGTTTTACTGTGTCCAGACGCCTTCACAAAGGTGGCCTATTCGCCCGCCGTCCTGAACGCTGCATCCCTTTGACGTTTCCCATCGGCGGCACCGTTTAGAGTGGTGCAGGGAGCCCAAAAACTGGACATCTCCCCAATGGAGTCTTGTCCTCTTTACAGATGAGAGTCGTTTTAGTGCCACAAGCGATTCCCAGCGCCAGTTGATTTCGACAAGGTTTCATCCCAGTAACATTACGGAAAGAGACCGTTTCGGTGGTCCTGGAGTTGTCGTCTGGGAAGGCATTATGATGAACGGGTGGACTGACCTCCACGTTTTCGACAGAGGTTCTGTAACTGGAGATCGCTATTGTCAGGAGGTGATCTTTCCCCATGTGCGTCTGTTCCGAGGTGTCATTGGATCAGACTTCGTTTTTATGGATGACAATGCACGGCCACACAGGACTCATGCTGTTGAGGAGCTCCTGGAAAGTGAAGATATCACTTGAATGGATTGGCCGGCGTGCTCCCCTGATTTAAATCCGATAGAACATGTGTGGGATGCTTTGGGTAGACGCCTTGCGGCACGATTACATCCTCCTGGGAACACCCGACAACTTAAACAGATGCTGATTGAGGAATGGGCACTCTTACCTCAAGAACTGTTGGATAATCTGGTGCTGAGTATGGGGAGACAGTGCGAAGCAACCATTGCAGTAAGGGGAGGGCATATCCCATACTAAGGAACATCTGCTTGCTGTTCTTTCTCTTGGACAGACAATCAAGTGTAATGATACTATGAGTTCAATAAAGCCTTTTTTTGTTTGATTCCATACTGTATGCATTGTATTCATTTCTGAGCAACTATGCTTTCGTCATTCTTTCAGAACAAAATGCCGTATCTCATTTCTGAATTTCATGTCTCTCAGATTATTTCTCGTGAACTTATGGCAAAAAACATACCTGTTGCTTAAGTTTTGAACACCAGTGTAT
>JAPMOR010112482.1:349698-360273 GCA_026543865.1 Argiope aurantia
ATATATAATTACATAAGTATTGGAGCCTTTTTATATATGGTCTAATGCCGACAATGTCACACAGCGCCGTCCTGTAAATTTTATGGTACTTGTATTTTTGTTGCCATAAGAAGATGATAACCTAGTGGTACCTCACAATTTTGTGAGATGACGCTGATGTATGTGAGAGGAGGTAAGATCGAAAAATATTTATGCGTAATCACTATGTGATATGTATCTGAATAATTTCTCTAAAAAATTTTGCAAAAAACTTTTTAGTGAAGCCTAATTTCACAGATTTTTATTATTTAAGCATGGATTTAAATCGAATAATCTTCACCAAAAATCCAATAATGTTCTTTATTAAACAACGCAAAACGACCCAGAAAGTTAACATAAATGGCAATATCTTTATTGATTATTAGAGTGCATATTATACAAGGAACCAGGAAAACTCAAGTACTGCCTTTTAAATCACCAAGTCAGCATAAGCGTTTAAGCCAACAGAAAAATATATTACTATCTACGCATGACAAAAATGTCCTCAGTTCAAAACAAAAAATATGCAAAAAATACTCGAACACTGTCTGTTTATAAATGAGATAAATGAAAATTTTTTGACAGATTACGGGTTTGATCACAATATGATAATATTTGAATTTTGGTTGTCATTAGTTTTTTTCTTCTTTGAATTACATAAAAATGGTTGAATTTTTTTTTAAATTTTTTAATATGGAATGTTTCATGGTATCAAATTATCCAAATCAAAAGATTAATTTATTGTAATAATCAATAAATACTTATCTTCATGCAATCATCTGCAGAGAAAAAGACGATAAATTAAATAAAATTTTGTTCTATGTACCATCGAACAATTCATAGTAACAATTAATCGACGATCTTTTTATTTTCACGACCAGTTTATTAAAAATGTCTTAGCGTTGAATATACTGACTTTTCGATGAAACATCCATTTTGAACCGAAGTTATTCTGTAATAACATGAAAGAGTTATAGAGAGACCACATAATATGGATGAAGTCGTGTGGTTTTAATGATGCGTTTTTCGCATTTAAAGCTAAAATTAAAGTGTATTTCTAATTACTTTTCCATAACATCAAGCTGCCAAATCAAATACTAACAGATTAATTTCCGTTGAATAAATAATTTAGTTAATAGAAACTTCTAAAACAAAGATAAATAAATAAAATTATAAAAATATTGCAAAAAAACGCCTTCTAGAGCTATTTTCCAAGAACCGATGTCAATTTTCTTTACACAAAGACGGTAATTGACTTTGGAAGATATAAAAGACACAATTATTCTCAACTGAAATTCTTCAGCAAATTTTAAACCCACCCTACACATATTTAAAATCATTTTTTGAACTTATTCGCTAAGATTTCCTCTTCGATAAGAGCTAAATAATAGTCTCAGTGACGACGCGAGTTGCGTGAGGTTCGTGAACTTTGCAAATAAAGCAAAAGATTTGACCTTCATTTTTATGCTTCAATACGCATCAAACACTGTTACTTTTGATGCGTACAGCTGTTTTATATGACGAAAACTTCACTGTCAGTCTGACGTACTCTGCCAGTTTATCTATTGATTAAAAAGAATGAACCTGTCAAAAATACATTTTATGAACATACATACATGTGCAACTAAATTTTTATTAGTCTTGGTCGTTAATTATGGAGTAAATATTTTTGATAAAATTTATTTTGATATATAATTAAATAAAAGATTAAAAAATTCTTTAAGAATAAAAGCCAATCATTTTTCAATTTCTTTAATATACAAATTCATTTTGGCGTAACATAACTGTGGTGTAACATTCATAAAACTTTTTACATATTTTTTTCTCTTTATCTCTTTATATAATTGTAAACAAAATCAGCTGCATCGAAAATGATTATTGTTCTCGAAGGAAACTGTGAATCGTCTTCTTCAGAAATTTTGGTTTAGAGTTCTTCCAGTTTTGCGTTCTTATTCATGACGTATTTTAATATTATTGTTTCTTTGTTGACTTTGAACGAAAGTAAATATCATAGTTGTAAAAGGTGAGAGTTTAATTATTGAAATGGATAATGGTGTTTACAAAATAAGATTATAATTTTTACTTGTCAAAATTTATTTTTATTATTTAATCATCTTTTTCTTTTTGAGAAGTTATTATTATAATTTTTACTTCACGAAAGTCATTTCTATTTATTTTTTTATCCTTGTTTTCTGCTTTTCTTCTTGATAAATTTATTCTGATATTTAAATCAATACTATCATTTTTGAACCCTATTGCTGTATTTTGTTTTAGAATCCTTCTAAAATAAAAGAAATATGACTTTTAAATAGAATAGAAAAAAGACTGGCCATCCATTATGTACAACAGCATACGGAAAACATTCTCCCTCTCAGAACTTTTAGGGTCCAAAAATGGTCTAATTTTTACCTTAATATCTTAATGGTCAGGTTCTGATTCCGTCTGAAACTCCGTTTTCTGGGAAATTTATTCTGTTAGGTCGCTCATTAATTTGGACCCACTTAGTTTAATTTTCACATCTTTTTTTTTTCTCCTATTAGGATTGAGTTTGGAATTCTTTTTTGTCGTTATAAGTTGACATCTGAGACCATTCACTTGTGAGAGTGAATTCGTAATTTGAAAGTGGTTCTGTCAGGTAGCCTCTGATCCCATCAACGTATCAATATTTTGGGTTGGCCAGTGAAATTCAACCTGATATTGTCATGGTTGGTGAATTTAAAGTTTTTAAAATCCCTTGTTCTTCTAAGACGTTGATATTTTTTGACAAGAATTTCCTGACACTTAATAATTTTCTATCCATCTATGGTAGATGCCATGGACCACTATATTTGATGAAGTTTTTTTAGTTCCCATTTAAGTTTTCTGGCCCTGCCTTCCGGTCTGACTGTATTGTAGTTGCCTCAGAGTGTTGTAGGTCCCCGAGTATGTTGTGGTTTAATGATGCCGTGGACCATCCTTTAAAATAAGAATTTCAACACATTCCATCTGTTTCTTTTGTACTTACTTTGTGTACTTCTTGTCAACTTCATACAATGGAAATAGCCATGTGCTTTCTAGCCTCGATCATCTTTTGGGATGCCGGAACAATCTTACTATTGCCCCCTTCCCATAGACGATGTCAAAGGCATGTACGTTCCTTGCTATGGATTTGCAGCTTCTGGCTGACCTCGTATTTAATCCCACAAGCTCTACCCATCGTGATATTTACTACATTTGGGAGAATCGTAGAACAGCGAATTAAGTAGCAACCAAGATAAGTTATTTATTAATTCTATTTTACTTCTCTTTTGACACATAATTTTTTTTTGACAAAATTCCATTAAAACGATAATCCATAAAATGATAATTAAATATAATTAGAACTCTGTTGGTATACGTTTTTATATGCTTTCATATATTATATTTTATATATATTTTATATCTTAAAATTTTACTAACTGTACAAGTTAGTTATAACTTAAATTTAATTTAGTATTATAGCTGTTCTCCAAGATTTGCATAGTATTTTAAAAGTTATAGTGTTTGCACAGTTTTTTTTTCTTATATTGTTTCAAGGTTCCAACAGTCTGTTTTATTTTTTTCCTAATTTAAATCGCTGAATGTTTGTTGAATCATACAGTAGCAGTACAGTATAATTTAGATGAAACACGCATACCATCAATTTTTTTAGAATCATTCGATGTTTATGTTGTTTTATCGCATGTTTTCATTTGTTTAAACTGTATCTGAGGAGTTAATGATAATTAACTAGCCTCAAATCAAGTGTCCCATAATTTAGCAATATGTGTTGTGTTTAATTAAAATTGTTATTATTACATTTAATAAAGGGGAAAAAAAGGTAATGTTAAATTCTATCAGGACTAAGTTTCGTTGGGTTTTTCTCGTGGGGAAATAAATGCTTTCACTTTTTTGAAGCATCAATTATAAAATACTTGAAGTAGGGTCGACCCTAAAAATATATTTAAGTATTTGCCTTATATAGTATTCTTGTTACTATGTCATGTGATGCGAATCATAGTTCATTTATATTCAATTTCGATGCATAATCGAGAATAATGACATTACTTATTTCTCTATTATATAAAAAAATTATATAAACATTGCATTTTATTCGTTTTATGATTGGTAGTTAGCAAGCCACCTGACATGATATTTGAGATTGGTTTTGTAAGTATTATTTAAAACATACAATTAAAATTATTATTACGCCTTAGTAAATATTTATGTTGCACTTGACGGTGAAATGGCGACAAAAATGTAAAGCTCTAATTAACATTAATTTAACAAACGAGTTTAAAACGATACTAGGGAGCTCCTCCCCCTGCTCGCTTACGCTCGCCAACCCCCAGGAACTTCTAATGCAGTTCCTCTCAGATCGTTTGGCTAATCTAGCAACAGATATATCCAAAATATGATAAAACAATGAAAGAAATATAAAAAATGTAAAGCAAAAAGTACCCTCGCAAAAATCACCCGCATAAAAGTTCTTTGAAAACACAAATAACCTTTCATTTAAATAACTAAATACATCCACCAACAACTATGCTCCTGTAGTTTGGAAATTTCTCTTAGTACACATAAACGTTTAACCCAATCTCGCTCATTACGACTGGATCTTCTTATGAACGATTCATGAGCATTTTCATTCGACCTGTCTTCTCTTTTTCGACGACTTCGTTTTAAAATCGATACAGAACGACTTACACTCATCGTAAAAAATTTTGTCCTTTAATTTTTTTGTTTAAAAAATGTTCAAACCGACGCAAGAATAGCGTTCGCTTGAAATCTATCCATCAGCTTGTTGATGTTCCCGGGCGAGGTCGAAATGTTGCCATAAGGCGATTAACAAATTAGACCAGATTTTAGTTCACATAAGGTACCACATATATTATTTCTTAATTCTATTTTTAAACACACCATTTGTGGCAACGCTAATGAATAGCTTTCCGTTTTATTTACCTTTCTCGACTAAAGGGAATTTTTCATCTCTCTGCTGGTGATCGTCTGAATATCTAAACAAGTTAGCCTTGCATTGTTTATTTTAAATAGTAATGGAGCGTCCAACGATATTATAAGATGAAAAAATGCGAATAAAGATTAAATGAGAATTTGCCACTTTTTAAAGAAATGTTGCAATTTCTAGAGAGACTAGCTTTCACCATGACAATCAATAAGTCACAAGATCAGAGTATGACTAAGTAATTAATCATAGTACAATATTTCCACCTGACCAATTGTATATAGCATTATCCCGAGCGAAATTTGCTGGAATTAGAATTCAAGTTAAAGTAGGCAGAATTAAGAATAGTATTTTTATAAGCGCATTGAAATTTTATATTAGTATCTTTTAACGGCATTTAAGAAACTTTTTATTTAATTTGTTTTCCAATTTTTAATTTAAGGGTTAATTTTTCATTCCTGTCAAAAAAGGGAAAATTTTGATGAGATTTTTTTCTACATTTGAACTAATTCTAAAATTTTCCTTTTTTAAAAAAAAATAAAAAAAATAAGGTTTAAGCTTTCTTGTTCATGACATTTTTAAAACAATTCGTTTCCATTTTTGTTATCTGAAAGGAGGTAATCAATCCCTCAGGAAACCCCACTAATCCTGACGGCATCTATGATTCGAGGACAACATCTACATATCTAATATTTTTATAATTAAATAAGCTATTTTATTTGACTTTGCCATTTTTTGTGAACTTATCAACGTATGGTCTAGGTAAACCTATAATAAGAACCGGAATTAATATTTCGAACACAGTTGTTGATTAATTTAAAATTAAATAGTTGAAATTTGTTTGTAATGAAATTTTCTGAACACTGAATGATTGATTAATCTAAAATCAAGTGGTTGAAATTTGTTTATGTTGAAATTTTGTGGTAGCTGAAAAATTGAAATTCTTTGGTACCTTACAACATTCACAGAAGAAAGAAATTTAAGAACATAAAAATTATTAAAAAATTTAAAAATATAAAAATCGTCTAAACATTTTTGTTCTTAGTACTTCTTTTCTTAACGTAAGAAACAGAAAATGTTCGTTTGTTACAGAAGAGAAGTAACACGAAGCAGAGCACTTTTCTTAAGATAAATCAATTTTTTTTTTAAAACAAAATGTTTTTCTAAATACCTCTGCTTTTACGATTTCTGAAAATCATCTTAATTCGAAAAAAATATTGAAAAAAAATTGCTATTTTAAATTCACAATTATTATTACACAACGGGCACAAACAGTTTGTCAGATAACATCAGAAATGTTATGTTTATTTATTAAATTTATGCTGCAGTAGCTTAAAAACATTTTCCATATTTGTTTAAATAAAATCCAATTACAAACCACATTAAATAAATACAAACAACTATTAAATCAAAGCTTGCTTCATTTAAAGCCTTATAACATTGGAATAAAAAAATCGCCTTGAATAATACAGTAAATAGTTTACGAAACAAGTGTAGGACAATAGGAATTGGGTTAAAGAAAAAAAAAACTTTTCTGAGAACTAATAATAATTTTAAAAAATGAACTATTTTTATTTATATTTCATGAGTGATTAATCTTAGAGTCATTTAACAATTTTCCTACTTAAATGGAAAAATAATAAAACAATATAAGTTTCGGAAAAGGACAAAAATATTCAAACATCTAAATAATTTTTTATAATCATAGAAGAATTAAATCGATATTATATCGTCTTTCAAGCTTATATTAAATGATTGTAGAAATTTAATTTTGTAGTCGAATAATCATTCTCTTGCAAAAGTGCCTTAGAGTCCTGTGGTCTGATAGAAAATTTTTAGCTGCGAAACCGGGTTTTAGAATTTGTTTTGAACATAAAATCAAATTCCACTAAAATAAAACTCTGTATATGGAAGACTGGCAGCCGTTAAATATAACATCGGAGATCAAAAGAATGATAATATTGACTCTAGAATGTACCAATTTTTATTTTGTTAGAAATATGTTTTGATAGCTGCATATAATTTAGGAAAACTATTAAAAAGATTTTTTAAATTATGCTTTCGTAAAATTAAAAAAAAAAAAATTAAAATCCGCCAATTGGCGACATTATGAAATAAACAATATCCCAGTGATACAAATCATATAACTATTCTGCAATAAAAATAAAAGTCTATTTTTACTAATATATTTTTAGAATGCAAAAATAAAAAAAGAATATTGTGATATTCTCTTTATTTGTAGAATTATTCATACAACGGTTATTTTAGTATTTTTTCAAGTTCCCACTTTAAATCTAATTCTAGTACCGCTACTGACATATATTGTCCTTTCTACAAATGTTTATCTGAAAGCATTTAAAAAAGGATTTCCAAGAACTCGTTATTGTCCTTTGGAACAATCACGTGAAGTTTATAAATGGAAATAAAAACGTGTAACCAAATGGCTATAGGATGCACTGCAGGGTTAAGAATTGTTAGAATTGCAGTGTTAAAGAAGATAGTAGGTCAAGAAGGACAGCGTGAAAGTCGTTATTTTTAAAAATCTTCATAAATCAATGTTATCCAGTTTAACACTTTGAACGGAAAACATAGATTTAGGAAAAAGGATTTTTCCTTTGTTCTTTTGTTGCTGGTTGATAAATTACAACTTTAAAGGCAACTTTCGATTCAGTGGCAACCATTCAATCATGCATTTTACTTTCTGGAATATTTAAAAAAATCTCATGGAATGCACATAACATGGCAATTAAATTCGTGGCTTAATTAATATCTCTGCAAATTTTAAATTAGCGTATAAAATGTTGGAAATTAGTTCTGAATTTAAATTATTGAATATTTGCTATTGTTGTAAAAAAAAGTTAGAATTGGGAAAAAAATATGATTAGAAAAAACTATAATAGGTGATAAATTAGAGATCTTGTATATCACTAGAATTTTATTTCTCACATTATTATGATCTTCTGAAGTATAGTTACTGTAATTTGTATTTTTATTCTTTACTGAAACTTCTATACCACATTAACAAAACAATTCAACCCACAGCTGTGCAGCCGACTAACATAAGTTTGTACTAGATTTATTCATTTACAGAATTACACTTATTTATTAGATATAATGGTAAGGGGTTAAAACTTTCCTTAAATTACAGGGTTTTTTTTAATACTAGATTTTTTTTTCTGGTTGAAGTTTCATCAAATCAAAAGTTTGCGAGATTTGAAATTATTTTGAATTTATTGTTCGATAGATTTACAGGGTGCGATTGGAATATCTTATTATTTAGAGATGGTCATCTTTGGTGATCAGCTAGTTCGCCTGGATTTTGGTTATATTTAATTCCATTTAGAAATATTTTCATGCCCATGATTCCATCAAATTGTCAAGCATTGAAGTACTGTTAATATTAAAAATATAAACTAAAAATGTTTTAAATATTTATTAAAACTACCTTCTAACTTTCGCAATATTGGAACTTCGTTTTCTTAATTCGTTTTTATAATCCTCACAAATGTTAAATAGAATACTTCTCATTTCAACATTGGAAGAATATCACCCGATGAAATATCTCATTACATTTCAATATTTGAAGTATTTCATCGTGTGATCCGAATTTCAGAGCAACAATGTGATCTTTTACAGAAACCAAGGCAAAGAATAATTTGTAAAAAAAAATTGCCAAAATTCAGGAAAGAATTGCCCGACTATTAAACTGATATTATTAAAAAGACAATTTTTTAAAAAATTGTAAAACGATGCAAATGTATTTTTGCACAATAATATTTTCGCAAGTTATCGTGAAAAAAATGCCAAAAATCAACAAAAGTCATTTAATTAGAATTTCAAAAAATTAGCCCCAGGTAAATTTTCACACCCTCCAAGATATGTATGCTTCAAATGTAGTGGTACTAGGTCAAATGATCTGGCCTGTTGAACGCCAACACACATAAGCAGAGATACATACTTTCTTTTTAATTATTAGAAAAAATTGGTAAGTCAAGCCAGCGAATGCTCGAAAATTCTTGCCGTTGTGAGATATCCCAAAGAAAGCTTTTCTTCCACTAGACCTTCCATATCCTATAATTTTTTTTCTCTGTGTTAGAGAAGTAGGTGTTATAATGTAACCTAATGACTAACATTTCATAATCAAATTCAAATCAAAGATGCGATTATTACTTTTTTCTTCTAAATCACTTTATAATCGCTTATTGTTCTAGAAACTGGCCTCGCAAAGGAAGTTCTTTGAAATTCAAATGTAATTCAAAGTTAGTTTGGAACGGCTTCCCATGAAATTTTCTCTCTGAAAATATGTATATATTTACTTTTCAGAAAGTTCTAGAATTCTTTGAAATGTTTTAATATATTATTTATAAGAATGATTGCCATATTCATGATGTCATTTATGCATATAGTTCGAAAGTAAAAATAAATAAATAAAAACTGATTTTATTACATTATTGATTTTACTACCGTTTTCATTCATTCTGTTAGCAAAATATATGTATACAAGCATTTAGTTCAATTTAAAGAATTCCTTTTTAAGGTTTTTTTAAATTAAATTTTCTCAATCTATTTTAGTTTCGTAACAAATCCCTTAAATTAAATTAATAACCATTGAAGAAATTACTTTGTTAAGAAAAATATGTAAAAAAATTAATAAATACTTTGATTTGCATGAAACAATTTTTTTTTCATTTATTGTCTTAAAAAATCTATTTATTTTAGCCTTTTATTTAATTTTCCTAAAAAAAATAAATAATAATATTTGAGTTAAAAAAACTATTTTGTCGTCTTTAATTTGTTAATCCAATTAGAACTTTTCTATTTTTATCTTTAAAGCATTTCTTACCCGAAATCGAATTTGGAACTACTATCCAGTTAAAAATAAACTTACTCACGAATATTTGTTCAAAAAACTTAACGTAAAGAAAGTCAAGCTGAACATTAAGAATCAGTTCCCACATTATTACTGAACTAATAGCTTCTTTCATTGACTATCTGCGTGTCATTATCCCATTAGAGATGCTTAACTTCCCAGAAAGGATTAAATGGAAGTAATTTGAAGGCCATTTATTTAAATTTAGATCACCCTATGATCTTTCCGACCGTTGCAATGGCAGAAAAGAATTTGAAATTTAAGTTTAGAGATTAGTAACCTTCTAATGTGGGAAAACTATATTCGTTTTGCAAAAGATATCCTTTAAATGACTTTAAAAAATGATATAGTTTGAGTTGAATTAAAATTTAATGAATTTTATTTCAAGAGACTGAATAAAATACTCTTGGATCAAATAAAATGGACAAAGGAAAAAAAATATCGGTTTTTACAAATAATTGGCTTAATTTTGCAATTATTCGAAGAATAGATTTGAATGCGTTATTTATTCATTTTATTAAATTTTGTTAATATTGCTATTAAAATTAGCTTCAAGTTTTGATCTTATACAATAAATGAAATGTCTCTCAAACTCTCTTTTGACATGATTTACTGGTGGGACAAGAGAAGTGGTTTAGTTTAACTTTTAGCTCCCGAAAATTTCCATATAGGAACAGTAGGCACAGAGGCATAACTAGCTCCCACTTTAGCCAGGGTGTCCCCAATC
>JAPMOR010112482.1:360283-429026 GCA_026543865.1 Argiope aurantia
GATTCTTCACTGCGAAAAGAAATGTAGAAATAATCTTAATAAATGCTGAATGCATGACAATCAATGACTTTCGACCTTAACGACAAAAATAGAGGTTTTAGAATATCCAAGAAATCCAGCTCTATCTGATATGTAAAAAAAAAAGTATCCTGCAATAAAAAAAATTCTTTATATGAAAATGGAAAAAAACTGATATTTGTTTGGTATTTTTTAAAACTTCATTTATCACATTTTGATGCAATATCATTAAAATTTTAAACTATATACAAATTATGGCAAATTTAAGAAGTAATATAAAACTTTATTTTTTATTTGATTATTTCATATATTTCCCATTTTGTTTCCAAATTGATTTTTAAGGCGAGGTGGTTTAAAAACTGTTCCATTTTTTGCTTAATTTATTATTTAATTTGTTTATTAATTTTGTTTTTATTTATAGTGGGGTATATTTTTACCTACCTCGAAAAATTACTCATAATCATACAGTTTAAAATTTTATTTAAAGTTCTTCATTCAGTTGGGTATTCTATGCACCATTCGTAAGTAAGTAAAAGCGTAAATAAGTGAAAAAATTATTCAATTTATTCAAATTATGAGTTGTGTGTGCTGTTGGGATTAAGGTGGGTGAATTATGCGATACAATGAATTTTTGTCGTCCATAACGGTGTATGTTATTTTATTATGAGTGCATAAATTGTTTTATAAGGAACAAAAATGTTTTTAGTGTTGTATGCTAATTTCGAAATTTTGAGGTGGTGGGATTATATCTGTTCCACACTGTAAAAAAGCACTTATTGAAATATCATCAATTGTTTTGACTAGTGTTTTATGTTAACCTCTTCTAGGGCCATGGGAAATATACTCCCACCAAATTCATCAATATATGCATGAAGCTATGTAGGTCGGCATAAGTTCTCACAAATTTTTCAATAAGACAAAATCCTGGAGGCTTCAGTTTCTTATCTCTCACAAGATAATGTCTTGATCCGTTACGTCGTTATTAATGAATCAAATTAAATTTATCTAATAAACTAATTGAATCACTTTTCTTAAGCAATTTCAATCCTAAAAATGTTTTAAAATAACAGGATTAGAAAAAAAATTGCCTTTTAAAGAGTTAAATAATCGAAATGTATGGGCTTTTTTTCATTTTTTTTACTGTAAAAATTTCTTTAAATTTTCAATTTCTTTAAACTTTTGTACTTCATAAAGTTGATTTGAATTGCACCGAAGTTGTAATTATTAATTACATTTCCTTTTCTTTATTAAATAAGTTCTTTTAGTTTAGCAGTTCTCACGTTGGAGGATGACGGGTCAGGCTATTGCAGTTGTAAAAGTAGGTACAGTTAGTTACTCATATATAATTATTATAAGTATTATTAACATATAACAAAAATCAAAAACGCGTTGAATTAATTCCATTGCAAATTTCTGCTGCCTTCTAAAATAACTACGATAAAAAAAAGTAAAATAGAAATTTATTTTTTAAAAACCTATGAATGCCAGGAATTTCCCGGAGACTCGATCATCCTTTCCCTATCTCTATAAAAAAAAAGAGGCAATATAATGGCAAAAATAATGCAGCAGTAGTAATGTAATGTAAAAATAATGCAGTACAAAAAAAGCCATGATCAAAAAGTTTTTCAATTTTTACACATAGAAGAACAGCTTTAAAACCATTAAATTGAAATTGCAGCTTAAAAATTAATTAGCATTTCTGAGACTTTTGAATTGTTGCTTTGGAATATGCAGTGCTAGCCATTTCCCACGACTTCGTCCGCATGGAAATTTGGTTGTGTATGTATTGTGTTGTGCATGTGTATGAATTGACGGCCTGATCAAAATGTAAAATGTTATCAAACCGTATCATTATAGTGTTGTTGAAAGCAAAGTCTGATGTGATATAATCAAGAAACTTGTAACTGTTTGAGAAAGGTCTACGGGAAAATTTCAATATTTATTTTTATTCTAATACCATAATATATACAACATAAAGCCCTGGTTTAGTCCTGGGATTTGTTGATCGTCATTGTAAAAGCCAATTTTAAAGGAAATTGCAACCTCTTGAAACAAAATGGCAAGTTGTTTGGAAAAAAAAGGTATGCAGTTAATTAAAACGCTGCCTCCTTTAGCAGCTCCTGTAATAATGGTAGCTTTTATAATGTTACTGCCAAACTCTCTGACACGAAGCCTTGCTCCAGGCTAAGCACGATATCTTCTTACAAAGCGTCCTTGTATGTATCCCACAACTGGAGGAGGTTTGATAGTCCGCAAGTGCTCACTAAAATTGCAAACAGATCTTCTAGCTACTTTCATAGCCCGAGCTTTATTACTCCTCTTCGAAAGATTGGATTTATGTTTTCTGGGCATTTCGAAAAAGTATCAAATAATAATAAATAAAAAATTAACCGAAATATTAACCTAAAAAAACGATGTACTTAAAGCTATAAATAAATTTATTAAAAATATATAATAAAACAAAAGAGAAAATTAAATCCGTATATCTCTAAAATCAAGTCAAGTCTATTTTATTTATTGAGATAGCTACAACAGTATAATACACATAATTTTTAAACTTTTAATTAAAATGAAAATACAACTATCAACAATCAGAACACATTGTGCATGCGTGAATTTTCAACGCCAGTTGGCGTAACGCAAATGCGTGAATTTTCTACGTCAGTTAGGGTAATGCAATGCAGATTAGAAATTTATTTCCTTTATTCTGTTTTATTTTAATTTAAAAGTACTTCAGAATGAATACGAAAGATCGATTAATTAACAATTTTTAATTTTAAATGCATCAAACACTAAGAAAATAAACAGAATCGTTTGAAATAATCGGCCAAAAAATGTTAAGCCTAAACTCATTAGCGTAGAAAAACTGAAGCCTTACTCATTTGGAGGTGGGGAAATGAAGATTTTTTTGGCGGGAAAGTTAGTATTTAATTAATAAAAAATTAACCACTCAATTAACCGGAACAAATAGTAGCCTATGTTCTATTCCATACTATAATCTATCTCTGTGCCAAATTTCATCCAATTACGTTCAGCCGTTCTGGCGTGATTGACTAACAAACATCCATCCATCCATCCATCCAAGCTTTCACATTTATATAGTAGTATAGATATAGATAATGATACAGAAATCGCAGAATTTCACCAAAAATGAATTCTTTTAAATGAAAATGAGTGAAAAAAATCCTCAATAATTGTCAAAAACAATAAAAGTACAATATTTCAGTTGAAAAAAAAAAAAAAAAAAAAGGCGAAAAAAAAAAAAAACTTCCCCCACCCAAGAAAAAAGGGAAAGGGGGGAGTCGAAAATTTCAGCCAGTTCTCATTTTGGAAAAATACGCTGTTATGTTTCAAAGATGTATGTCATATATTGAACTTATCACTGTAATAGGGAATTATATTTCACAGCTCTCTTTTGATAATAAAATTTAAAAAAAAAATTAGCTTTCCAGATTCTTTACGTCAGTTCTCATATAGCATGGGAAATTTATCTTGTTGAGTTGCCTCTGAAGTGATTAATAACTCTGTGATTATTCAACGAATAAAAGAACGGATTAATATTGGCTTTCAATTATTTATGTTCCTGCTAGTCACAGAAAATCTAAAAAACGAAGAAAATAACAAAGTAGATCATCAAAAAAATTGATAGCTACAGGAATATGATTCATTTTTAAAAGTTCATATTTTTTATCTAGATTAATCTTTTTTTAAAATTTTTTGTGATTATTTTTAAAATTTACTTGCTTTTAATTATGTATTAAAACCCCAAACTACCAGATATCCATTGCAATTGAAGCAAACATTCGATTTTTGCAAATTTTCTAATAACAAAAATAAATGAAATATACAAGAACCTGATCAAGTATATTTTTAACTATTATTATTATTTGCAATTCGTTGAATTTATGTTTTTTAATAGATCAATTCATTTGGAATCAAGGAAAATATTACTTTTAGAGTTTTGAAAGTCGACTCTAATGTCAACTGCTACATTCTTTCTAAAAAAAATCGCTGACTTTATGTAGAAAAATGTGCAATACTTCATGATTTTCAGACCCCGACTCTAATCCGAATTTTTGTATCTTTTTTGAAAAATTCTCTGCCTTTATTTTAAAAATGTTAAACTCTCCAACTCCAATGTTTCTGAAAAATTCATTGATTTTATTTTTAAAAAATGCAAAATTCTGTTTAATGATCTCGGATGCAGTTACTTCAGCTGATAACTGAGTTTTAAGTTGTATTGTATAAATATTTTTGATCAAACATTTCATAATTAAAAAAAATCTTATTATTATTTTTTATTTATTTATTTATTTTTTTGCTTGAAAAACTGGGTAAATGTGCAAGCAAGAAATTACTCCATAAAAAATAATTCATTTTTAATTTCTCAATACGGATGTAAAAATCAACAAGGAATCGTCTGCGAAAACGACATTTTGATAGTAGAACATTTTTATGGTTCCCTTGACCCAAATGACAGAAACAATCCATTCCGTGAGTGAGATCCATTATTTACTTCATAATCGATATCGGGTTCAATCATTTATTAGACTGACATCTTGTATTTATAAAGAGATCGCGCAACATTAGAAGAGGCAATTCTTGTAATAAATACAGCATCATTATTTCTGTTGCAAAATAACATTTGATGTATTGTGTGATGCAATAGAATAATATACAAGATTATAAATTCATTACTTTGTCTTTACGCAATGCAGTGACATTTTTTTTTTTCACTCGTGGTAAACGAATGACACAATTTTGTTTCGATGTCCGTTTGATATCGAAATAATAAACAGCACGTATTTGTTCATTTCACAGTAGTGAACAAGTTTGTATATATTTCCTTGTTATTATTATTATTTGAAATACTTAGTCTTAAAGAATAACATTTTAACGTAAATAAAACAAACTACAAAACGTTTCAGTATATAAGTATTTTTTCTTTTTAATTTTTAGTACAGTTTTATTTATGTTTTATACAAAAATGGAATAAGATTACTTGAGCGCTAACATAATAAAAATACACAAGCGATTTGTTATTTAGTTATGTCCATACACCGGATAAGCGGATAAAAAAAATCAGTATGAAAAAAGAATATATACAAATTATTAATTAAAATAATTATTAATTGTTAGAAAAAGGAAATTATCGAATTATTAAAATTATAATTGTCGTAATAATATTAAAAAAATAATAATCACAATATTAAAAAAATAATGCATTTCTAAATAAATTTAATACTATTCCTAACCGGAAATTTATCGTTTGCTCCTATTATAAAGCAAAGAATTCGACTTTTTAAAGATCCATGTAGTAACTTTTAAAAACAGATATTGTTATAAAATTTTTCCTTTTCCAGTTCTATAAAATTATCCATTTTGGAAAATATTTTTAATGGAAACTAACTCAAAAGTAGAAGGATTTTGATAAATAGAATTTGATATGTTGTTTTAAAACCAAAATTGCAGATCTCTGCCAAATTTTCGGTTCAACCCTTCCAAAACAAAGTCTCAAAAATGCATATTTTATATGCTTACCTGAGCTGCGAAGTACAAAACGCTCAATAATGTCTCATTGCATGCCAAAGTCAGATGGCAGGGTACTTTAGTCGGTATTTTTAAAAATTTTATTGTGTTTTCTTGACGATTTTCAGATAGCAGAGATTGTAAATTCTATGAAACATGTATGAAAATAATTGGGCAGATTCCCATATGTTTCATTAGGTTAATATAGATATTAGAATATTTGTAAAATGGAGCATGTGTCACAATAATTTGGATACTTGGAAATCATACTTGGAAATCATAATAAATAAATAAATAAAAATGTTTTCATAAAATTAATAAAATAGAAAAAAAAATATTAGTTTAAAATAAATAACATTAAAAATGCATTGAAAAATTAAACTAAATCGCCCATTTTGTTAAAAATGACGCTTCGTAATATCCACAGCCTAGGCCCGCAAACCACGTAAATCAGTCCCTGAAAATGACCGATGTAGGGCACGAATCAACACAAAACTGCTTTGGAACTTCTTGCGTGAGGAACATGCCGAGTACATGATAAAGGAGGTGTAAACGAAGTTGTTGTGATAAGATGCTAAAAGGATTTGAAATGTGATGCACAGGAAAAGAGTCGCAATTACGGATGGATTGTTTACGTTAACCTCGCATTGTACGAAGCCGTACAGTTGAAGCCTCTGTGGACCGGAATGAACGTGAGACTTGATTTTTGGATACAAAAAACTCCCGTTACTTTTCTTTGGCTTCTGCTAATGAATACTAAGGAGCGAAAAGTGGAAACAACACTTGCAACGAGAAATGCCTTTGATTGTCACTTCTGACTCAAACCAGCATTAGTCTCTACTAATCTTTCTCGCATATTCTGTAATAAATGTACTGGTGTATTATCAACCGTAAGCCATTGGCGAACAATAATTACGAAAGAGCTTATTTTAATGTAATCTTTGACGAGATATATAATACATAATGATATTTTAAAATCTAATTTAAAGCATAATTAATTTCCAAAGTTTAATCTTAATTTAGCGCATAATAACTTCATTCTAACATGTTCTTTTATTTCCTGATCCAATTCCACCTTTTTTTATTATTTAATTAATGCAATAGAAGCTCTGTAAAAATGCTTAAATCAGCGATTCTCACGCTCAGAGCAAAGGAATAAAAATCTGTCAGTCTAAACAAATTCTTTTAAAAGATACCTATAATTCACTTACCTAAATCGACACGTGTAAAGAAATCCAAAGAATCTCATAGCACATAATGACCGGGCGAAACTATTTCGCTTACGCTCTTGTATTATGCTGTGGATTGACGCACCTCCCCGCTTCTTGTGCATAAATTATGTCTCCCGGGATGGAGTAAAGCGAAGTTTAAAAATTCAAAGTGTCTTCTCTCTCTCTTGGGCCACAAAACTGCTCAAAAATATGTGTTTACATACATACATACATATATATATTGCTATCAATTGCTAAGATGTGTTTAATATACACTCCATAAATCTTAAATGTATTTTGGGCGTCCTAATTTCGATGGATCAAAACCTAAATTTGGTAAAGAATTAATTACAGTCATAATCACAAAATTATATATCAAATGCATGTCATTGTCTTTATCTGTTATCGCGTTCACGTGCTTATGAAAGTGCAGATGTAAATGTAATATCTAAATCAGACTAATTTAAATGTATTTCATTCATAATTTCTACAAATTTGGTATAAAGATCATATATCAACTTTCATCCTTCCCGGTCAAAGCTTTTTGTGTTATCCTGTGCACACGTGCATAATTCCAAAATGTATTTTTCGAACTCGGGGAAGTGGAAATTTGCCAAAATCTCGAGTTCGAATCCTTTTATGATTACAGTACTTACCCTTTATATATTTCGTTAAAAGATTTTTTTTAATTAAATTTTTACCTATGTGTGGTCAATAAAAATTGAGGCTGACAATACGTGACAATGTCCGTCATTTCAGATAATGTAGGACTATCATTTCAACTAATTCAAAAATTTTGTAGATCAATTTAATTTGATTGAAAAGTAATTCAGAAAAAGATTATCAATACGTAGTCCAACAGTTAATTTCTTCTGCAGTAGAAATTGCAGCTGAAACGTAAGTATTAAATGGAACTTGAATCCATGCAAAATTATTAATATTTATCACTTTGATATTTTTTCATCGACTCATGCGATAAGCTATATGATAAGTATTCTGCAAAATATCAAGATCTATAAAATGAAATTAGAGGTATAATAAAATTATAAAAATTATATCATATATTTCCATAATTCTCTAAGGAAGCCCACATTTATCAATGCACTCCAGAATAAAGTGAAGAAACTCATAGAATAAAAATAGCAATAGCACAACGAAAGTAACTGGCACCTGGGGCGTTTTGTGATTATTACTTCCCTGCCTTCATCACTGGTTTAAAAATGGTATCCTGGGCATGGTAATATTTTTGTATTTACTTAAAACACTTGAAACACTATGGTGTTAAAATGCTTTAAACACCTTAAAGCAATGATGCTTTGTTTCCTTGGGATAGACCCCGAACTGCTCGGCATCATAAATCGTATGCTATTTTTCCTAAAATTGCATTCTTAAGAGGTTCTTTTAGAGTCACACAATCAAGTTTCATTTTTCGTTCCGATTTGTATTTCTTAAAAAAAAAATATCAAATTGATGATTCTGGAACCGAATCTTATTGACAACTCAATTGTCGTCCTCGTCTCCTACTCGCGGTTCAAAATCACGATGCCAATTCCAAAATAACCCTAGAGATACTTTAAAATGGGATATTAATATGAATGAAATTATTATATAATAAATTCTAAAAACTGATTTTTGATTATACATTATCAGCAACATATTTGCCTGAATTGTATTTTTTTAATTAATTTTTTATACTAGTAAGCTTAGTAACTCCATTTCACAAGTAAAATAATTTTTTTATATATGAAATGATTGAGAATCTATTTTAAAAAAACTAATCAAAAAAAATCTTCAAGGAGAAAAATTCTTCCTGCTCCTATTTCATATTCCTGTTCCAATGGAATGAATTCAATATTTAAGCATTTTTTAATGAAATAAAAGACAGGTTTTTAATTACTGGACAATGGATGAAAATATTTAAAAGGGAAAGGATCTGGAAAATTATAATACCTTCTATGTGACGAAAGTCAAGAAGAATCTTAAAAGCGCAACAGAAAAAAAAATATTTATTCAGGACAATAGAAATGTAGCATTTACCATTCTCATTAAAAATGAGTTGAAAACAATAACAAGCTTTTGTACTTCAAAAAAAAAAAAAAAAAAAAAAAAAACCTGGAATTTCCGTCAATTTTTTTTTGTTTTGATTTACGTGATATTTCTGCAAACAAATGATTCTCATTTCATTGAATTAAAATCCATGAAATTTTAGTTGCCCTACTTTTAGTATTATTAAGAATAAGAACTTAAAAAAAAAATGGATACATCATAAATTTTTGAGAAATTTTCTTCCTGGTCTTTTCTAAAAGAACATTAATTCTAAATTGGATAGAATTTTCTGGCCATTGTTTAGAATTGAATAAAAATAAAATAACTGGTTTGTTAAGAATTTATATATATGTATATTATAGTGGATGCAAATATTATTATGTTTTAAAGAAATGAATTCAAAATTGTCAGGATTTTTGTTAAAAAGTATTCGTTTTCCAAATCAGTAAATTTTTGAACATATCATTTGTAATTTTGTAACAATAAAGTTATTATTAAATTTATTTTTATGTCTTAATTTTTTGAATTTAAAGAGTTGTTTTAAAATAAAGAAAACATATATTTTCTTAAGAGCAAAACTAAAACAGAAAATATTATCCTTGAGTTTTTAAAAATATTATCCTTGAGAAATACAAAAACAGAATGTTTAAAATAATAATAATAATGTGATATGTAGTAAGAAAGCAAGAAATTATTCAAAATAATACTATAAATGAATTTTATTAGTTAAATGAATGTCTATTAGTCAACCACTGCTTAAAAAAATTAATTCTGAAATAATAAAAGAAAAGCGTAGAAAGAAATTTCATATTAATAGTATTTTACATTTAAAATTTTTCTACTTTCATGAAGAAAGAAAAAGAAAACACGTGTGATATGTGTCTAATAATTACGATAGTATGAAGGCCGATTTTAAAAAAAGAATCATGATTAGTTGAAACTGTTTAATTTTTCCAACATTGTATTTAAAGTTTTTGTCGGAGTCAGACTGTTTGGTTAAAGTTAATTTTAATGTTCATTTAGCACAAATAAACTTTAAAAGATGGGAATCTTGACGCAATTTTTTTCAAATTATGATTATAATTTTGATTAATTAAATTTTCAGTGCAATTTTTTTTTATCATTATAACTGTCGAAAATATTACAACATAAAGATGGATTTTATACTACCTGTAAATTTAAAAAAGTTGTCTTTAAATTATCGCGACTTAAATTGCCATACAATTTTTCTTTTAATTTTAACTAACCTTTAAAATTATTTTGAAGTTTATTTTATACCAATATGTTTCATTGTTGTAATTTAACTCGAATCACTTTTATTGTTTCTACAAATATTCCATCCTGAATTTTCCTTACATTTTTGATTATGAAAATACTGTTTATTTTTCCATATTAAATAATTTTCTGTGTAAAGTATTTAATTTTTTTTTTTTGCAATTTTATTGTACCTATATTTAAGGTTTGACTTCCCAAATAACTAATAATGAACACTTTTTTAAATACATTCCACTACTCTTTCCTATAATATACTCAGATATACAAAAATGTTATTATTTTTATAGCTTAAAAATTGCATTTCCATTGCAGTACAAGGAATTCTTTGATAAATTAGAGAAATTTTTATATAAAGATAATTTTCTATATAAATTATGAAGCATAGTTTATAGTACACTCAAAATTTCCATTGTACGTAATTTTAATTTTTACCCTTATGTTTTTGTGCTGCATGTTTTATTTTACACACATTGTAATGTTTAATTTTGCACTCATACATGTTTAATTTTGATAAGATAGTTATTTTATTTCCTAAAGTTTAATTACACCGGTTTCAAATTCTAAGTGAAATGAGTGAACATTAAGATGCAAGTACAATAAACAGAATGGTGCAAGGCTCAAAAATAGTACTAGTTACCTGCCTATCAAATTTGAAGTTAAAAATACTTGGTTAAAGAAGCTATTGAGAACAAGTTACATAAAATATCTAACTGAAATTTTTAAAAATCATTAATCCCAGCAGATCAACTTGTAACCAAAAGCATCTTGTTAATAAATGAGGGTTTAGGAGAATGTTAAAAAAAATGTGTCCAACATTTTGAAATAAAAATCGTCATATTACTTAGACTAGATGTATTTAAAAACTTTGGAATTCAAAGCCTAACAAACTTTGCGGGATAAATAATTCCAAATAGCTGATTTCCGATAAAATATCCTTGACTAATAATCATACTTTTACGAATTCTCTTCCAACTTGCTTCTTATTTCAGAAATATGGCAACAAAACTTTTCATCTAAAAGGCTTTCTTAAAAATACGTCTTTAATGAATAATTTAACATCCATCATTAACTATTTGAAATCGAAGAGTTAAAATTAGCTACAAGGATTTAAACACTTTTTTGATATTTTGGATATATACTTGAAAATGTCAAAAGTAATAGCAAAAATTTGAAATTATATCATAAATTATGCTTCTTCGCCGCGTTAAACCGATGTAAATCAAGTCGGAAATAATCCATAATTTAGTCATCTGACTTTCTTTTTAACAGCCTTAATTGCAATTAAAATGGAAGTGAATTGTTGTATACGTGGTCTAATGGCTCATTAATTTCAAATTGCCTTTTCAATCATTTATTTTTAAAAGTTACTTAAAATTATATACGCTATGTACAGTTAATTTTCTTGTGCCTTTCATCGTTGCCTGCCGCACAAGACGACGCTCAACAACGCCATCTGGAGGAACAGAAATCTGTAACATAGATTGATTAAAATTCTCATCGTAATCATTCATTTAAAGAATTGTTTGGAGCTATTCGTAACAATGATTTATATTTTTCAAATAATATTATCAAATTACATCAGTTAGAAAAAATATTGGATGATGCACGCTTTTCAGAAACTGGTCATTATAAGCAAATAGTTAACCTTTCAACTATGTATAAGTGTGTGGGGAGGAGGGGGTAAGTTCTATCTAATCAGATGGTACTTTGTTGAGGAAAAATCTCAATGGAGTGATTCACTCAAGAGTCCATGGAATCCTTGAGTTGGGTTCCAAGCAATTTATATATCGAATTATATAGCGTCTCTGAATGATTTAATTTTAGCTTATTAATAGAAAATGTGGTCATTCGATGAACGAACCGTGCTCGGGTGCTACAATTAAGGGATTAAATGTATAATTATTGAGGGAAAATAGTTTCTAAAATTCTTCGTATTGAATATTTATTTTATTCTTACGTTTATTAACCATTCATCAGTGGCAATTAATCTAATAGGACTATTTCTCGAGCATTAGTTACAATGGCTTCAAATTTGGCACTTGACCGAAGGTCAGATTGGATGATTCCCCCTCCTTTCATCATACATTTAAACACCAATTATTATTATTTTTTTTTCAATCCTACTTCTGCCAGACCAAGATTCCGAGTGATGGATAAATTACTACTAATAGTACTCTCATTTCTGTCCCTGTATTTTCGTGTGTCTGTTCGTCAACCGGACCATTTGGTTTAGAATTACCAAATTTGGCACAAATACATTTTAGAGGGTAGAAATGCGCACTTTGAAACTATTTTTAAAAATTGTTTGAAAGAGAATCGTTTTATTATATACGATAATAAAGAACTTTTGCTGTTTTTTCTCAATAACTCTTGGAAACATTATTGTACAAAGATATATTTTTGCTCCATATTAAAATTTTAAAAATGTTTTTTTAACTGTGCCAATTTTGTTTCGCTATAATCTTTTTTTTTAATTTTGACTTTTTTTTTGTACATACATTTCAAACAATACTTTTGATTGTTGCAACGAAATTCATACCATTTTTATTCAAACCATTTGATCGCCAAAGTTACAGTCCGGCGAAAGTTCTTCGTAAGAATTGTAGACAGTTATATTTTTAATAGTAGTTTCTTTTATAGTATTTTTTTATGAGACTTGATCTTATAAGAAAGATGATTACAGATAAAAGTTAGATAAAGTTACTATAAACATCAGAGGTGTAATTGTATTAAAATAATATGCTTTTAATGTCTCTCGCAATTTGACCTTTCGTGCAAATGTAATTAAACATAACCAATATTCCAAAAAAACCAATTGGCCACTAAAGTCGGCTACTGTAGTGTTATTGTAGAATTATTGTAGTGTATTCTTTACTAAATTTGCTGTCCTTATCAAATATTTTCTTTCGCCATAAAATATCCCCGTCCAAATGAATGAAATTTTTAATGTAGAAAAAGAGGAATTGTAAAACTCATTTTATGTTTATATTGAGTGAAATTATCTATGGAATGTTGAAGCACATTCTGGAATTCTTCATAGTGTCTCTTTCAGTGGAGTAGCGGGAGTAAGTGGCGCCCTGGGCATGACATTTTTTTCGCCCCTTATAACGTGTCTTTTAAAAAATGGCCTAATAGCAGCAATGATTTGACCCAATAGCCACCTCCCAAGATTAACAAATACCTCCCGATGCATCTATAACCCCCCTTGCCCCTACTCCCTAAGCCACCGTTATCTTCATTATTTATCTTTCGGATAACGATGAAGTGATATTGTAATCCTCCCTTGCATGATGATGGAAATTTCCATCATAACATTTAGTGAACAAAAAATAGTACTTAAAACCAAGTGTACTGTAAATTTGTCATTACTGGCAACTTTTTTCACGACTGTTGCGTAATAAGAAACCTAGCTGTCAAAAAAAAAAAAAAAAAAAAATCAAATGACACAATCATTATAGCGGATTTGAACTTGTTATTTCGCTGTTTGTTGTGGTTGGAAGAAACATGCTATTTCTTAAATATTTTATTATAACTAATTTGAGATTTTTTTTTTTTGCTAATAAAAGCAATAATAATTGGAGAAATTTAGAAGAGAGGGACACTGTAGATTTTGTACTGAGCTTAACATGTAAATTTGCATGATGCGTATTTCCCTCATACAGTTTAATTATTTTATATTATCTATTCATACTAGGATTTTTTAAAAATTTTTTTCTCTTTAATATAGAGCATGAATTATATTACCCTAATTTATTTCACAAAAAAAAAAAAAATCATGCAAAAAAAGATGGTTAGAGTGAGTGAAATGAGCGATAGATGAGTTCTAATTCTATAGAATTCCATTCCGTACCATCACCAATTTCACACTAACAGAAACAATTATTCGGTTAAACGCAGAGTTAACGCATGTCTACTGAAATATAATTCACGAAACAATAAGGCAACAAACTGAAAAGTGCTAGCTTCCATCACTGAAAGCTTATTGTTCGTGGAAGCGTCGATTCAAATTTTCTGTATCAGAACAAGTGCCACAAAAACAATTGCAATCAGGAAATAAGCAGAAGTGCGGGCTGCACTAATCAATTTAGATCCCAATACCTTAGAAAATAAATCAAAAAGCACCTATAAGGGCTCTGCTTGCATGCCACCCATATATTAAGGTAAGATTGTGGGTCTCTTTCCTCAATAGAAGGTTAAGCTGAAATCTTGTTTATTCAATAACAAGGAGTGAGCGCTTTGACCCGCATTCCAGCGGGCCCGTTTTTCCTCTATTTACATAGAACGCCTGCACGATTCTCGCACAACAGTCGACGCCCTCACATGTTACCGCGTGCACTCTCCAGTGTTAAAAGCCACTCGCGAAAACAATGCATCGTTGCAACAAAAGCCTGGAGAAGAGATTGTAAAACGCCCCTTCCAGAACGAAGAACGTGCCGCCTAAGCCCGATTCTCGACTCGTTTTCGGAGACCTTTTGACGCTTTCCCTTCGATTGAGGGCAACAGATCGTCAATTATGTCGACCACATTGAATGTTGTACCTTATTACATGTTTCCCACAATATTACTACTTCTCTATCGAAGAAGCTGGTCATGATGAAGTGGATCTGGTTTTGAGGAAGAAACGAGTTTCAGACCAGATTTGCGTCTCACATAGGGGATTTTGGGGGGGGGGGAATTAAACAATAAATTGATATGTTTCCAGCAGCTATTTTCTTTTTCTAGATAGCCTTATTTGAGAATTCTGGTTTTTAAAATCACAAGAACAAAATAACAGTAGTAGCACAACTGAACGGTGAGCAACAGTCTCGTATGTCTTTATTTTGAAATAAAGGCATAAGCGACAAAAATACATTATACATCAATGGTAACGCATACGGTGGCTATTTTTGATTAAGTAGTGGCCTAATGCTGGGTTGAGTGAAGCTGCAGACGATTTGATTAGATATTATAGGCCTAACTGCCAAATAAATGAATCTGTAAAAAAAAAAAAAAAAAAAAAAAAAAAATTCTATGAAATATAAAATAATGTGAAGATTTTTATTAACCCTTTGACAAGTACAACTGGCTAGGTACCAAACAGTTTCTTTACATTCATTTAGCTATCACAACATTCATAAATACAAAAGGTGCGTTTAGATAATATTGTATACAAACATGGAATTCGTGGAAACATAATCATAATAAATGATAATAAAAAAAAATGTATGCATTTTCACAAACTCATTAAAAAAATAACATAAAATAGGTGTTGCATTACTCTTATCTTCTCTTTTGGGTACTAGATGGCGATGCCTGATTAAGCCATCCCATAGTGAGATGTGATGAGATGTGATGTTGAACTGTAAAGCCGCGCGTGTGAATGTCTTGTCTTTGTTTAATGTGTGAATGTGATTATTAAAAGAAATGTTCCTAAAAACATTCGTCCTGTTGCTTCCTGCATGGATCATAATAATCTACATACCACCAGTATGTAATGTGGTGGTATGTAGATTATGCTATAACTAAAAAATGAGATGAAATATGAAACTCAATTGACCACTGATTTTTTTAAAACTAACATTATTAAAAAAAGTTGCCCAGTACAAAGTCAAAATACCTGAATCCGTCACAGTATAAATCAGAGGGAGTTTCTTCCCAAAACTTTCTCGCATACGCACTAATAAAGGTGTTATCTCAGAGAACTCCTTGTGTGGCTTGGCGTACAATATTGAAGACATACGAATATCAAACTGGGCTTGAATTTAGCATTTTTTACTGAATCTATCATGTAATCTTGGTGAGTTATTGGCGATGAATGCCTGGCATGCATTAATAGCATCCAAAAATCGAATTTGTGTTTTAGACAATTTTTTTAAACCGATTGAAACAAAAGTTTGGTACAAAACTGCACGTGTAATAGTGCTGTTACCTTTACTTTCTAAATATTTTCAATTATCATGGTAAACTTTTAATATCACGGCTTATGGTGAAAGAAGGGCTTAGCATAATCATGCATCTGTAAAGGAATCAAGAAATTAAGCACCGGGATGTCTGTACTGAGATGAAATTATGAAATAAGGAGAAAAAATGAAGTAAATATTCAAGGCCTCAACATTCTTGCATGGTTTCAAAAGTTTTTGACTAAGCCTTCTTCTTTTTCTCATATACGAAGTATCAAGGAAGTATTGTAATCGTCAAGAAATTCGTTTTCAAGATTTGACGAAACTATAGGTTTCAAATCTCCATGTGTTCTAAAAACATATTTTGGTATTATGTTTATATGTTTTTCATGAACATGCTAACTTAAAAACGCTTTGAGCTAGACAGTTGAAATTTGGTATATGGAATTACGATTACATTTGAAGATTTTTATCAAATTTTGAACAAAATTCTTTCACCAGAAATCTGTCTGACTGTCCGAGTGTATGCAAATTCGATAACTCAAAAGGCAGAATTCGCGGAAACATAATCATAATAAATGATAATAAAAAAATGTATGCATTTTCACAAAAAATTGGTAGATAAAATTTAGTGAAAAGATCTAGCATCTATAATTATAGATTTTTATCAAATTTCGAACCCAATTCTTCAAACGTTTGACTATCTGCCAGTCTACTTTAGCAGGCATATAAACGCAATGTTTTAAATCAATAAAATTCCTTATGAAATCTTACGACGACAGCAGTAGTTTTATGTCAAAGTTTGGTGTTAATCGACCGGCAAAAAGGCATCAAAATTAATATTCTCACCATAGATTCAGTAAAAATGTTTAGATTTACGTCTAAGATGTATATTTCTTAGCTATAGTTCACCATCCCATGCTAGGTATTCATAGTCTTGCCCAAGGTCCATAATTTTATGTGAAGTAAAGGAATAAGACCTATATTGGAAATTTTGTCGAATATTTTTGCTGCAGGCTGCTCCTAAATCTCAAATTACATTGTGGATGCTCTACATTATCTTGATTTAATATATTTTTATTTTTTCAACCCATTTGATATTGCGACACATTGGTTTAAAAAAGATCTACTTGCTACTAGATTTAGTATCGTTCTAGACCATTGAAAGTAATAGACTCGAGATCTGAAAGAATCGGAATCAGAGAGGGCTTGGAACTTTCTGTTCCGTCTTTGAAGACACTGTATTTTCCATCCAAGGTCTGAGTCTTGCACTGTGAAGAAGTCTGATTGACCATTAAATGACCTAGAAGAAAATTTACCGTCAAATGGGAGAAACAGATGAAGGATGAAATATCCTTGTGGAGTGGAACAAATTATTATACAAAAAGGATATTCAACAAAGGTGCAAGTAACTCCATCTTCAACATAAGCCGGCGAATGAGTTTAGTTTTCTGAGTCGCAAAGTAACAGCATTACAATTAATTCACAAGTACTCAATCAAATACAACTAGTGTTTTTATCTCAACCTGGATTATGGCTTGCACCATTAGTTAGAAATTATCAAGAAAACTGATATTAGAAAAAGTTTGTACACTTAATTGATTTAGAATTCCTTCAAAAGAACTGAATCGTAAATTTATTTTTTATTTAAAAAAAAGCCATTTATGAAAACTATTATTTAATTGGTTGGGGCAAACAATAAGGATTTTCATTACTAGGTTCAAACGTCAATATCGTTTTTGTTTATTCTTCAAAAGATTTAATTTTGTTGCATTAGTTTTTGTTAGAAATTTTTCTTTTATATTTTCATAAATGCTTTAATAATTTTCGATATAAATAATTACAAGTGCTTTCCGATTATTCATTAGTAAAAATATTTAATAATTGGCACTTTAATTATAATTATTTCTTTCATATTAATTTTACAGGACGGAGAAACTATTTTTAACCAATGCGAAGTCGAAAACAAAATCAGTAATTATCGGTTTTTGTAAAAACCAGTTTCGCGCAATAATATTTTCGAGAATTAGTGTAGGAAAATACCCAAATCTTGCTATTTTGTGATTATCTGATATTCTTATTAAATTAAAAAAAAAAACTTTCCGATGCATGCTTTATTACCTTCCAAAGCATATTTGAGCCACATTGGTAGCATTAGATCAAATGGTCTATCCAATAGAATGCCAATACACATACTCTTTAATCATTAGTAGAGATATGTAGATTTCAATATAGGATTTGAGGCAATAATTCCTTAGATTGCAACTTTTGTTTAATTTCAAGATACATGAACATATTGAAGCATTAGGTATAAAACGTGTACATGGGTTTGAAGGCCTAAAATGTGCACATGTATTAATGAGGCTGTTTTCAGAGCTGATTAACATGTTAAATGTTAATTTCATCAGATGCGACAAAAAGTAATCGAACAGTTAAGAAATGGGCTTACCTCCCTACTTAAAAACACATAAAAAATGGTTCAGTTTAGTTTTCAAAATGCATCGGTGAAAATGCAATTTCTTGTATTCATATTTTCTAAATATATTTGCAGTAGAAATTATGTTCCATATTTCTAAAGACATATTAAAATAAATGTCTTTCATGATATATATAAATATGTAATATAATACATTTAGGAGTGTTGACTATCAAGTCAATAAGTATTATAAGTACCAAAAAGAACAAGCCCTTTCCAATGGTAAGAGCAATAAAGAATTATTTATTCTTCTAAAAAAAATTGGATGAAATAAAGCATCTATACATATAATCACACTATTTCAATTGCAGTTCACTTAAAAGTTTCAAATGCAGTAATTTTGGGGGGACATTACTTTTTTCTTAGACGATGGTTCTGAAGATTTATTTTTCTTTAAAAATGAGTTATTATCTAATGGAGGCAATAAATAACAAGACCAGTTTGAAGTCTCCCCCGCTCCATCTAGCATATTTATATATGAAAATTAACATCATTTTCATGAAGAAAAATAAATTGTCTTAAATTTAGCGGAACCAGAATTCAATAACTAAAAAAGTTTGCATTGCAACATAATTATGGAATTAGTCAAGAAATGATGATTCTACAACCATCAATGTTAAGATTTATAATGAGGCAAATTAGGCTGAAAGGGGCTACAAATATACTGATACCATTTACCTGCAGAATTTATTTCTTAAAGTCAAGTGATGATGTACATATATATCAAACGCAATACAAATGTTTGTATAGTAAAAACTTTGCAAAAGAAAAAAAAATCATAGTAAAACAAATAAGATTTTATTTTTATTAGGTAAAAAATTATACATCAACTGCACCAAAATGAAGATTTGGATTGATGTGTATACATGTAGAACACACTTAACTCATTAAAAAGATAGTAGTTATCAAATAAATCTGTAAAAATTCTATGAATTTGATTTACTTCGCTATCGATTTGATTTGTAAGAAAAATATGAATGTTAAGAGCAAATGGTCAGATTCCTATTTGTTTCATTACCATCACCCAGTTATTGCAATGATAACAAATACAAGATTGGCCATTTTGTTAAAATTTTCCAATTCAAGAAAAGCTGTGAAATTTATTGATAATTTTATAAAATAAATTAAAATATACATATATAATATGTATATTTTAATTTATACATATGTAATATATACATTTTAGAATTAGGCATATTTTTCAAAAGATCTCTGAATGTTCTGATCAAAATTAGCCCTTAAAATTTTTAATTAAAGGAAACAATCGGACAATGATATGCTTAACAAAAAACAAAACCTATTACACTATACTAATTGGTGCATAAAGATATAAAAAAAGGAAAATTCATATTCATAATGTAAATCACCATATCTGTAACATTTTAATTGTCAAAATTTATTCACTAGTAGTTAATGGCAGAACTTTTTATGTTCAACACGATCACAAGACAGAAAAAAATATTTGAATTTGTTGCCCAGGTGTAACAAGATTCAGTAAGTCCAAATTCAGCATGAAGTTATGCTCATTTAATCTAATTATGCCTTAATTTCACACTGGTGTGAAGATTCTAGGACCATTGTATCTGTAATATTGCACATTATATATCAGTGATTTCAAAAAATACTTGCATATTCTCTGTGCAGTTTCAAATAGGCATCAAAATATTTAAATAATACATAAAATATTGCATCACAGAAAAAAATATAAAATTCTACTGCATAAAAAACTCAATTAAATGGCTGCATCAAAATTATTGGTACTTCTGAAGGCGTTAGTTTGATTTAGTGATGTTCAGTGGCAGAAGAACTATTGTGTTATGCGAAATGTATAATCTGAAACTGAAACATCTGATATAAAATATATACAAGGCATTTATGAAAAAGAGGATCTTTTGAATGTAGATGATTTACTCCGATTACACTTTCTTGATGAAGAAATAATTGAAGATCTGTTGGGTGAAATGAGGATGTCATCAAAACTTAAGGAGGGAGAAGCAGATAAAGGATTGAAAGTTTTCACACTTTTTGACAAGCAATGCTGATCTATATTAATAGTTATAATCTGATATGCAAGTAGACACTCAAAGGTTATATATCATCATGCTACAAGAGTTATAATCCGATATGCAAGTAGACACTCAAAGGTTATATATCATCATGCTACAAGAGTTATAATCCGATATGCAAGTAGACACTCAAAGGTTATATATCATCATGCTACAAGATGTGTAAATTTCATTTTATTATACACAAGGAGATTTTTTGATATTGTTTAATTTTGTTTCTTTAAAATTTGGAATATATACATATATTTCAATTTTAAATAATATTTATAATTGTAAGAATTTTTTTAGTTATGGCCAATAGTTTGTAAAACATGGTACTAATAGTCTTGGTATGTTATATTTTCTACAAATGGTACTATGGAACATGAACAGAAGAATTATTTAGAAGAATATCTTATTAATTTTAGTGAGGTCTCACTGTTGCTAGATATCAGAGATGCTATTCTATAATGAAATCCCTCAGAAAATAATGAATAACAAACTTTTAAATCTAACAATAATTATAGAAATTACTACCAACATCCATAACATTTGAATGTTAAAATTCAATGCCCACTATTCTTTTGTTTTTATTTATAAATTATCAAAATTAGTAATGAGATTGGGGGGGGGGTATTTACAATTCCACACGGTAACAGATGCCATAAAACAGCATTTTATTATAATATATAAAATTAACAGTATTTTATTACTTAATTGCTTTGGACAGATGCAAATCATTCTATCAATTCATATACTTACAACATATAATGTGTTGAAACTTAAATGAAAGTTACTTCACATCTAACTTTAATGAAATACAAACAGAGTAATGCTGAATTTTGTTTGTCTCCCAATAAGATATATACACAAAAGTATAAAAATCAATTTAATAGGAAAAACAAAGTAGCTGCATTTGCGCTCCCTAAATACTATTAAGTTTTTTTCCTGTTCCATTTTTGGTTTGAATGGGAAATGTTTTTTGGTTGCGATTTCGAGACTGAAAACGAAACCAAAACGAAAACAAAACAAACTGTTTCTTACTTTAGATTGGTTACTTATACATTATATATATATATATATATAATATTCAAATGTACCATAGCTTAATGATTTTAGTGTAAGGATTTTCAATACTATGAGTAAATGCTCTATTTAAAGTTAAGTAATGGAATTTCAAAAATACTTTTACAATAAATCACCATCCTAGAAATTTTTTTCATTTTAACTAGTTTGTTATTTATAATAAATGTTATAATTGGTAATTTTAGGATAATCTGAAAATGAATAGAAAATATGCAATAAATTAGCTAGACCTAGATTGCTTTTCTGAAAAAGTGATGTTCCAGCTTTCTGAACAGAGGGTTTAAGTTTAGGTCCGCTTACATACGATTTATAAGAAAATTTAATTTTACTGCTTTTGATTATGTACTAAATTTTAAAACTGTTTTAAGGAGAAAAAAAAAAACTGCTAATTTTTCTTAAAACAATGATTACAAATATTAGATTTCTTCCGTTTACATATGTCCTATTATCTCATTTATAAATGACAATATTATTTGGCTTATTTGGTTTTTTTTACTTCCTCATGTAGCAGTAGCAAAAAATATCATTTTTTTTTTAAATAAATACAAAAAGTTTGATACTTTTTAGAAATTGTATAAGTTCAGTGGAACACTTTTTATCTGTATGTAGATTTCTATGCATAAAATACTAAAGCAATGGAATTCTCAGTTTTAATTCAGTAATTATTATAGATACAATTTCAAGATTAAACTACAAAAATTAAGGCGTTACATGCTTCTTATATGTCTTCAAATCCATCAGGCAAAGCATTAACCTTGGGGTTATGAAACAAAGTATGGTTGCCATCTCCCCAGGGGAATCTCTGAAATAAAAAGACAAAAGATTAATAATGTATTTATTTTTCAAATTTACAACCTGCATTTTACAATAAAATAATTCATAATTGGTGGAATTGTCTTGGCAAATAGCAATTGCAGGAATATAAAATAAAATTTTTCTAAAATTGAAAAAAAAAAAAAAATGAATTTTTAATACTTTTCAATAGAAATTTATTTCTAGGAAATATAAATATTTGATACTACTTCACTTAACAGAATATACAAATAGCTTAAAAAGGTCCATGAAAGTTAAAATCATTTCTTGAATTTCAAACAGCTTAATATTCTGCTTTAAATTGATTGTAATTTTAAATTTTGTATTCAGGAAAAAAAAAAAAAGTGTTTCTGGTAGTGCTTTTTATAAATTTAAAATTCATTTTTTCCCAAATTGAAAGGATTGATTAGAATGCATATCAGAATAACTGCAAGATAAGAGGTGAAGCAAGATCTACATTGTATGCATTATGTACAATCATATGTATTTTCAGAAAAAGCATTTAGAATTCATCTAAACAATAATAGTAAAACTAATAACTGTACCAAAAAACAATTCAATAAGGAAGATTAGGTGACTATTTATTAGATATTGTATAAGCTTAATCTACATAAATGAATATAAAAGGAGGCCTAGTTGTAGCATTTCAAAATCAAGTGCATTAAAAAATTCATTTTGAGCGATACAAATTAAAAAGAATTTTAAAAAAATATGACAGAATCATGAGAATCCTCCCTCTACTATAAATTAATAACTTTCAGATCACAAGCATCATTATACGTAAATAAGTAATAATTTATTATATTAATTGCAATGTTTAACCATCTTATACATAGAATTTACAATGAAAATATTACTATTATCAGTTTTTCAATTAATAAGAGCATAATTAAATTTAGAGAAATATAAGAAACATGCCATTAGGTTACTGTCATTATGAAAAGGAAGTACAGAATGAATTACAGCAATTAAATCACATAAAAACCATCATGCTACATCATAACGTTCATCTTCAAAGATGACCATATCTAAGAATATAGTCATCCAATTTTTTTTTAAATAAGAAAATTGCAATGACATCTTCACCAAATAATAACTTATCCTTAAGTTATTAGTTGGAAATACTTCTTTAAAAGAAAACTATTTTTGAGTTCAACTTTATGGGAATATAATTTTTACAAAATTGTCAGAGATGAAACACGTTCGATTTAAGCTCTCACGCCTGAACATTTTAGTCATCTTTTGAAGAAGATAAATAATTATAAGAAAGAATAAATAATAAGATAATAATATAAGAAGATAAATACAAATATATATTAATTCATTAATTTACTTTTGGAACAACATATTTAGATAGATTATTGATCTAAACAGAATTAAAAGTACACAAGCAGCATAGCTTTATTTTATAGCAATTTACATTTATAAAATGAAGCCAAAAATTGAACTTTATAAGTCTGGAATAAATAAAAAAACACAAATCTGAAATATATTCATTCAGAGCAGATAAAAAAAAAGAACAGATAATAGTTTTAAAAGTTTAATAAAGCAAATTAGTCTCATATGAAATGGATTTTAAAAAACAAAACTATGATTAAATTTTTATTAATGTTTAGATTTTATTATTGTATTGAAGGAAATAAACATAAAAGTAAAATTACAATTCCTCCAGAATAAATTGTGAAAGTTTTTAAATAACCAGTAAGGCCCAGTTGACAAATATCCAACAGTAATAGAACAATTTTCATACAAGAAATAAATGTCAATTTCTGCAGATATCAGTACATGTGGTACTATTAAAAAGTATTGGAAAAGATTTTAATAAAAACAAAGTTCAAGTAATGTACGACAAGAATCTATGGATCAAAATTATTTAATGCTTTTTAGAACAGATACATTAACAAAAAATTCAAAGCAATGAATATAGCAGAAAATTAACAAATAATATGGACTAATATTAATTAATAATTAAATAAAAAAACAGATACATACTAAATAGCTGATTGTTGAAACAAAAATTATTTTTTATCTCAATATGCTTCAAAATGTAATAATTAAAATTAGGATATTTCCTCACTTTTTTTCTAACTATTTCTACAAACCTGATATTAAAGGCTGCAATATGATCCAACCAAGTTTAATCTTATAGATTCTTACAATTCTTACTCTGGATTCAACTAAAAGGAAATTCTATATACTTATAGAGTAGAATAATATTACAAAACTTTATGCATTATACAATTCAATGATGCTATTATCTATTATTAGTCACTTGTATCTATAATTAGTCTTTAAATTAAGTAACACAAATATTAAAATCAATGAAAATAAAATTTTTAGTTTATAGAAATATTGCAAATAAAAATATATATGATGTGGAATTTCTATTTCTGAATTGTGGAAAAGTTGATATAGTATATTGTGTATATAGTCAATACGAAATTATTTGACAGTAAGTTTGTAATGTACCAGGGCCAATTATACAATATAAATCTTTAAGCCATTCTGATATTAGAAGAAATTTTTTCAATCATAAAATAAGAATCTTTAATATGAATATAAGAGTAGTAGAATTAAAGAATCATTCAAACCTTGCATAAGAAACAAATAATTATCTCCATTTAACAAGTTAAAAGCTTAGTTAAATATACATACTTTCCTACGAATACGAAGATGCTCATAAGGGATAAACTCATCTCTATGAAAATGTTCCATATGTTCTTTTTCACCTAAGTAGGCATTAACCATGCACAAACCAATAGCAGGAAAAGCTACAAAGATTGTCAGATTTCTCCATGTCTTCACAGCACCTAAAAATGGGACATTAAAATATTATTTTAATCACATTTCATTAAACTTCATATGACTATGCATGCAACAATATCAAATAAAGGCAATTAAGATAATTTTATTCTCTTTTAGTTAGGAGGATTTGAAAATTAAAACAGTAGCAGGAATATGACATATACTGTAATTTCTTGAGTATTACCCATTGCAGTGTCTAATTTGTAAGTGCTATTTTTAGCCCTGAAATAAAGAGAAAAATTGAGCAGATAATCCACACTGCTATATAATCCATGACGGCAGATTATAGTGATAATTTTTATGATTTTTAAACAGATAACTGTGGATTATATGCAAGAAATTATGGTATTAGCAAGTATTATGTGGTATACTTGTATCAACACTGTATCTATAACAAATTTGTTATGAACTACCAATCATACGCATGAAATTAAGGATCTGAAACAAAGAATTTTTAAATTGAATTTCATTTTCTGAATTCATGCTCCTTATTCAATGTGATTGATTCAAAGAATTATAAAATAAAAATAAAGAAATACATCACAGTAAATTTTTAATATTGAAATCAAGATTGAGTTTATAAATAAAACATTTTAGTGTCTTTTTACATCTTTTTTGTCTCCCATCCATTTTTTTAATATCTTAATACATTCAATTGTTTTTTTGTTGTTACTTCACAGGGCATTTATCCTGAGATCATCATATTTGAAGAAATTTTGAAATCAAATTGACTAGCAAACTGATTACTAAAAAATAAGATTTTTTTTACTGCATTACAATTATATTTAATACATAAACATATATTCTTAAATAAAAAGATATCTTTAAACATTGAACTTCTATATATTGGAATTAATGACTAAGTTTTAAAAAAGATAATAGAATCATTATATATAAAAAAATTAATTTTTGAAATGCTGTAATAGGAAAAGTAAAATTAAGTTTCCAGGATTAAGTGCAGTGTGGCCAGTCGACTGGGAATCGTCAGAGAATTCCAAGAGGTTGGGAAAAAATCAGGGAAATTTATAATAAATTGATAATTTTTATTAAACATGGTAATTCACTGGTATTTTTTCATAAGTACAATGAAACATCATTGGCAATCAATGAAAATCAAACTTTTACTTATAGTCTAAAACAGACTTGGAAGTGAAAGTTAACCACCATATCTAAATAACTGCATAGATGTATAAAT
Source organism: Argiope aurantia (assembly GCA_026543865.1). Taxonomy (NCBI): domain Eukaryota; kingdom Metazoa; phylum Arthropoda; class Arachnida; order Araneae; family Araneidae; genus Argiope; species Argiope aurantia. The sequence goes on from JAPMOR010112482.1 coordinate 386,662, forward strand.
ATACAATATTTTCGACGAATGTCATTGTTTGCTTTTCCTCAGAATGTCAAGTTATCTATATAATTAACAAAAATGGTTCTGCATACTATGGGAAAAGGCAGTCTAACTAAGGATTAGTTCCTATTATGATTTTAAGCTTTTAATCAGTCTCGTTTATTTAAAAAGATAAATATGGAGCTATTCCAACCTCATGTCTTCCTTTTAAATCAATCATACCATATGTTATGAGAACGAAAGTATGAATTTTGGGTACTAATATTCAAAACTGGATGTAAATATTGACCTATTATTATTTCAAAGCAGTTTATTTTAATTAATATATTACAATAATTTTTTTTCTTCCAGAGATCTTTTTGTTGTATTACAAAGTATTGGACTTTATTGCTGTTATTTCTGCAAAACATTTTTTTGTTTTGTTTATTTTTAAACATTATGAGCACAGATTTTAGATTCTATTACTATGGACAACATGAAATAGACATTATGGCTAATATTTTCTTTTAACATTTTTCAAATTTTATGTTTGTTTAAAATTTCCCACACATTCAACAAACCTCAGTAATTAAAATACAATATTAAGCTTGAGAAATTAATTTTTTTCATACATTATAGGTACACATGCTTTTTGTAATGTTCTCAAATTTTTTTTTAAAGAGTAGGGCAGCAATTTTTTTTATATGAATTGATATAATGAATCTGTTTGCCATAAGAATTTACAAAATTCATTCATAGAATCGTTTTTGAAATTTATACCTTTAACCTTCGGCAACCCAAACTCGAAAAAGTTACTTTGAATGCGGGCATTCAGTGAGAGAAACTAGAAGATGCTTTCCCCTTCTTTTAAAGGCGTTTGTTGAAAATAACCTCTTCGATTTCAACCACCCGTAGAGTTAATGGGTCATCTGTCCCCTCCTTAGTATGCGGGTTGATTTTTTTTTTTTCTGGTTTCGGCTCGTCCGAATCCTAGAGAAGGCTTTTAATCTCAGTTTTATTTTATTTTTTTCCCTGAAAATTATTACAGCAATTATGTAGGAGAAATTGAAATAATAAATAAATTGCAAATATGATATCTGCTGAATAGTTTAGTACATTAAACAATACTTTTAAAATTTTTCAATTATATTTAAAATTAGATCAATTTCTCAAGCATTACTGAAGTTGTTAATTTAGCTGACAATGTTTGAACACATCATTGTGAATTTTATTTTATTTTTATAATTAACTTATCAATTTTAATAAAATGTAACGATTTATATATAATGTATTCTCTTCACATCTCTTCGTGCATCACGCAGATAACAATTATCTGCTGTTTTGTAAATTAAAAACATCTTTAAAAGATTTTATAATATATTGCTCCCATAGAAATCGAATACAATTTTTATTCTTAACATAGTTTGAATGGTTTTTAATATAATTACTAGTAACGTTTTCCTATTCTATTGTCGATTCTTACAATTTATAATAGTGATTTTTTTTCTTCTGAGAATTCCAATTACTCTTTGCAATGTAGTATTTGTGAAAACTATGCTCAATTTTGCAGACAATAAATACCTGAATTATAACAAAAAATTATTTTTCTGCAGAAAAGTTTACTAATACGTAGGTAATCACCAGATTAAAGACAATTAAATTTTAAAAAGTAAGATTAGATATGGTTTACTTAGAATTTGATACATAAGATTACATTGCGCTAATATTACGTTGAAAAGTAGTTAACAAAAAATTTGAAACAATATATCTGGCATTCTAAATGATCAGCATTTGTTATTAAATACAAGTTTTACTAGCAGCTGATTTAGATTATCTTTCAGAAATGCTTGAATTTAAATCTAGAATTTCTGACTTTTTCTATGCAGCTACTTTATTTCATTTCAATACAAATATTTCCAGAATAAATTAAGTGCCTCAGTGGATTGAAATGAAGGTATAAAGATTTTAATATTTTTCTTCTGATATAGAAGAACTAATAATCATTATTTTTGATAGATTTTAACAACCTCCTTCAATATTTTAAAAGTAGAATTATAACTTTTAATGAATAATTAATTATAAATTATTAAATCAATCGATTTTATAAATTATGAAAATTAATGGTAAAACCGACAGCTTACTTAAAAATCAAAACCAAAATGTATTTTTAGCAGGAATATATCCAGTTCAGGTATTAAAATTTAAAGCTGGAAAAAAACGGTAGGTCATTTTAATACTTTGTTAGACAAATACATAGTGACTGGAAAGTATACATATATGCCCAAGCCTCCAGTAAAAAGGGGAGGGTTAAGCATGAAGACAAAACAAAGTGTTTTGTCACTTTTCAATGTAAAATATAATGACAAAGTGAAAAAAAAAAAAAAAAACACCGAGGTTTCATTTAGTTTTTCTGCATAATTTGTGACGAATGGGAGCGAAGAAATAACAATTTGTCTAGGGTGCCGATTACCTTAATAATACTATTCCGTCAGAAATTCTTTTTGTTCAAATGATTAGTGAATTCTTTCAAGTAAATTCTTGGTTCAAATATTTAGACAAATAGATGGGCCCAACTATAACCATATATTATTATAAAGTTACAAAATTGTATTAAGTTAAAATATTAAGGAATTTATAAAGTTAAAAAATTAAGAAACAGGGGGAAAGACGAAAGTTTTCAACGAGTATTTCCCACAAATGAAACTATGCAAACTCATTCCATACCTCTTAGGAATGTTACTTTAAGAAATGCTGCCAAAGCAGGGTTCACAAGACTCATTAGCGTCAACAAGTGATAATAACACCTGCTTGAAGAAATCTCCTGACCCTAAGGGGTGCAACACAAAAGGGAAACGATTTTATGAAGCAATTAGGGTTCAGCTGGAAGGTTCAAGTGGGGGAACGAAATTCAAACTCGTTACTGGTACAACTGTTGTACCGCGCCGTAAGGAAAGGTAAAAATAAATCTGGTACAACTGTTGTACCAGCCGTAAGCTAGAGGTTAACACATTTTTCTTTTTATGCAATAAAGAAAAAAATTGATAAGGACCAATTTTCCATATTACAGGCCAAGCATCGAGGAATATTTCAGTATGCAAGCAATTTTTTTATTATTATTGTTAGTGATCTAAAAGTCAATGCAAATTTGATATAATTGAACTTTTTCTTAATTTAATGTAGAGATTTCCATTTGTATTAGTAAATGAATTTTTTTCTGTTAGTAAAATTGTTCCATTCTGATTGATATGTTGGTAAACAGTATGTATAGGGGAGACCTCACTGGAAAGAAACAAATCATTTCATTCTTTAAGCACTTCGCCAATGTGTATATATTTTCATACTGCATTTTTCATGAATAAATTTGACAACAGTTCCGAGACATGACATTAGCTAAAAGTTGATTTAGATAGAGAAGAAAAGGTTTGCATGATTTAAATTTATCTGAAATTCAATAATAAAAAAATAAAGTTTTTTTTTTCCTTTTTCTTTCTAAAAACTAAATGTAACTATACATTGATTTTAGCTAAAAGAGTAGAACATTTTTCAAATACATTTTAGAACATATTGTGCAATAATTAAAGATAATAAAATAAAGCAACATCATTTTGAAGATGTTAGAAACATCCAAAAAATGTCAGGGGAGCCTGAAAATGTTTAAAGGGAAATTCAAATAACAGAAATGTTGGCCATGCTGAAGTGACAAACTGCATGAAAATGCATTTGACAATCATATCTAATGCCATTTAGTTCTGGAACTGAACAGAGGCATTAAACATTATATAATAGTTTGAAAGAAATTTGTAGAATGAGATAGTTTTTTCTTTTTTGTTAGAATATATAAGAGATGATAATAATAGCTCTACTTGGAACAGTAATTAATTTCGTTGGGAATAAAAACTATAACAAAATCGCACACAAATATATATAATTGCCAACGCAAGAAATAAATTACACAAAGTAAAAACATTTAAGAATTACAAAATATTTATAAATATATTCAGCATTAAAAAGAGTAACTACTTTGTTTCCAATTTTCCTCTTTTGGTCGTTGAATTCAAATTCATTAAAATGGAAATTTCTACTAATTCCTTATAACAAATTAGTGATAAATCTAATGGAATAATTTATATCAGAATAATCTAAAAAAAGTAACCATATATAAATGTCTTATGTCAAAAATGTATTTTTAATATATAAAAACTAATGGTTTATAAGAATACGTTAAAAGCAATTGTAATGAAATAGTTCACAATACAATACATAGCACGATACAAAATATTCTGATCCTAAAAAAACGAAAACAATATTATTGCATTAAACATCCCAACAATTTCCACACAAAAGTTAATTCGAACATTTTTGTCTTTGCCCATTATTTTATAGATAAAATAAAATTGTCCATCAACGATAATTCCATTCATAGAAGTAATAATTTTACTTCGTACATCTAGAATCGAATAAAATATATACTATATAAAATTAAGGAGCAAAATTAATTTATATATATATGAAATACCCTCATATTCCTTGGGATTTGGAGGATGAAGGACAGTGTTCAATCGTGGAGAAGAGGAATGAAATTTTCTAATAGTGGTTCGAAAAATTGTAGCCATTTCTGTTCCCAGTAAAAAATAATGACCTTCTTCTAGTGCCGTTCTACAGTTGCGTTCTATTCACTTCGATTCTGAGGAGACTCGTAGTGTGTGTGGGGGGGGAGAGGAAATATTTGAAAACTTAAAATGACAATAATATCCACTAAGGATAAATTTCGGCTTCATAAAAATTAAACAGACTTCTTCAGACAACACATTATGTTGCATCGTAACATGCGAAATTTCAATGAAAGATTTTCAAAAATAAATTCAGCAATGTTAACTTTGATCACATGATGCAATTCCAAAAACTGAACTGAAACTGTAAACAATTACTGTTTACAAAATCAAAATGAAGTTTGGGTTTGGCAGGTATTCTGCGGAGATTAATATTCCAAAAACTGCATTTGTGTAACAAATTGCAAAGACCTAATTTTTCATTGTGCTAAAATCTCACTCTAAAGCACAATGTGTTAAATACTGTGATCAATAGCCTTGTGCTAGCCAGAAGTATTTTTTTGTTCATTTACAATGAGTAATATATTTTTCATTTTCATCTTTTATGCCAGAGTGATCTTTTAATGGTATATTTCATTTCTGATATGCTTTTAATTGAACTAAATGTATATAATTATATAATAAATGTTTATTTTGGCTTTTAATATATTAAATAAATATGTGCATTACACGTAAATTAATGTTACATAATACGGCACAAAACATTTTGATTAAAGCATCACTTTAAAATCCCAATTTAAATTTCATCAAAATACCATTTTTTACTGCATTGACCTTCCATGGAAGTAATCAGTAGCTTGTGGTTGTCTTTTGTGCATGAAATATGACATGATGTTCATTTGCTGCTTGTTGACTGAAAGAAGTGAATATGATTTCTTTTTCTGAAAAATAAAGATATTTCCGTAATATACATATACATAGTATATATATAATATACCTAATATATATAATATACGTATATACATAGTATATATATAATATACTTAATATATATAATATACGTATATGCATAGTATATATATAATATACCTAATGTATATAATATACGTATATACATAGTATATATATAATATACCTAATATATATAATATACATATATATCTATACGTAATATATATATTACATATACATAGTATATATATAATATACCTAATATATATAATATATGTATATATCTATACGTAATATATATATTACATATACATAGTACGTGAATGACCATGTCAACATTTCAGACAAATTTGTAAATGTAATTTTTAGACTGAGTTTTATTTAATATTTTATTGATTTGCTCTATAATTAAAAAAATATTAATAATTCTCTGTTGCACCTGTTTAAAAAAAATATGGAATGTTGTATAATGTACTGTGATATACTTATTATTAATGTAGTTAACATAATGGCATTTTAATGTTGGTTAGTATAGAGTAGTCAATAAAAAATATTGAACCCCAGGTACTTAATATCTGCCTTATTGCTTAATTCTTGTGGATAGATTATAGCAGTATCTGCGTACCTCTGCATTTGTAACATATTGATTGGGTCCCTTAAGACTGTGGACTCATGGCATGTTGCTAATTGTGCCATCATTAAATTATGACATTGTTGGAAGGGAATCAATCGCAACACTTATGTGATGATGAAGCACTTAGAAAAACAATTTAATTAAAATTTTTCTGAATATAATTTTAAAAGGTCTGAACTAAATTTCTTACCTTGTAATTGAATGTATAATATCAAATATATTTGATTGTATAATCAACTTTTTTTTGCTTTTTTTATACCTTTGCAAATGTAAATGTAACATGCATATATTTTGGGTTTGGATAAATGCATCAATTGTTGCAAGATACAAAAATAAAAAGTTCACAGATTAATATTATAGTGGCATACTATCAAATAATCAAAATAATTGTACTAATATTATTTCTTATAACATTTTTGAATAGAAAATTTTTTAAAGAATTTTTAGCTTTACCTAGTATAAATATGAACCTTTATCACTGTTCTTGCTTTATTTATTTCAAGAAATGAAGCATGAAATTTGAGCTGTCATATAAATAGGATATGTTATTAAGTTTCTTCCAAGTGCTTAATTTTTTAAAACTTTTTTGATTTTCTTTATATTCCAATTCATGATTGAATTGACCTGTGACAAAGATTGGTTTGCAGTTAATAAGTGTTCCATAATAGATTTAATTTTTAAATTCTATAAATATTATTTGGAAGAATGAATTAAAATTTTGTGTAACCTCATTTCTTTCTGAAAAATCTAGAAAATTTTGTATAAATTTTTCATTTAGTCTTTAAAAATATTAGTTATTTGAAACAATTAAAGTTTGAACGGGGGGAAAAATTATAATGTGCTTTTATGCATTTTTTTATTCATGTTAAGCATAATATTTATTATATTTGATAAAACATTCTTGTATAACTTTATATTGGTCTACTGAAGCTGTAACAATATATATGTATATATTTTATGCATATTGAAAATCTGTGTTTAATTACTAGTAATTTTAATAACTTAATAGTTATTCTTCAATTGCTTAAAATATATTGAATGATGTGAGAATCATGCATTTGAATTTCAGAATTTTGGTAAATGGAATCTGCCAGTGATGAATACCGTCCATTATTTGGCGGTATAATTACAGATAAACCTTTATTTGGTGTGACAAATACAAGGGTATGTTTGAAAAATTGCTTTTATTTTATGTTTTAAAGAATAAATGATAAGATATGTAAGCAATTGAAAATCAACTACCTTTAGTTTTAGATACCTATTTTGGCTAATTGCTTTGATGGCTTAAAAACAACTATTTATAAGAGAAAAAACAATGATCCTTCTCCTTATTTATAGAAATCTGAGAAAAGTTTTAGAATATATTGTTAGTAAAATAAATTATGGTTATATATTATTTCAAAATATCCTGGAAAAGAGATATGACACAGTGATTGGAAATTGTTTTCCACATATTTATTTCAATTTAATGGAGATAAAAATTGTTATTCTTGACTGTCAATGGTGTAGTGTAAGAACTAGAAATTGCATGAAATGTAGCATATGTACTGCTCTTATGAAAAATTTAAAAATACTTTTATTTCATTATCTTTATTACTATTAGTAGAAATTTTGAATTTTATTTTTAAATTTAAAGTAGAATAATTCTATAAGTGCTCATACTTTTTGAAGGAGAGAATAACAATTTTAATATATTTTTTTCAAATTGTCCAGTTGCTATCTTTGATATATTTTTTTTCTCTTATCTACTACCACCTTGCCTGTGAAATCTCTTATTTAGAAATCCATTCAGCCTTTCCAAACTTAAATTCATAATTTTAACCTATAATAGAGTTGCACTGATATAATACAATTTATCATACAATTACATTATTGTTATAGATTATCAAAATGTTTATGTTAGAAAAATATATTAGAATATATAAATATTTTTTATCAAAAATTAAAAGTGATGTGTAAAGAAGTTAAAATACGAAATGTTATAATATGTCATGTAAGTGTAATCTAAGCTATCAAAAACAATTTCTGAAAAAATGTTTTGGTCATTCGTTATGAAACATTTATTGGAAATAAAATTGTTAATGAAAAATTTATTGGATATAAAATTATTTTGTCGATATTTTCTGATTTTGTTTTTACTTGCCTTGATAATTGCATGTATTATTTATGGGTGTCATATAATTATTTATTTGAGCATTGCTATAATCTATAAAATTTATATGCATTAGTACAACATACATGTATTGGATATTTTTCTATTACACCGGCACAAATCTCGCCAAGTAGACCTTTTGGCGACAATTGTTTGTAATAATGTATCATTTAAATGCATTATACAAAATTACACATTCATTAATTTATTTGTAAATACCTTATTTAGATATTTCTTATGAAAATTATCTTTGTTTTAACTTTTTATACTTTAATTATATTATAAGGTTTTTTTTTTTTTTTTTTTTACAGGACAGAGTAATTAATGTATTTGTTGGCTGTGTCACAGGACTTATATTTGTGGTAAGCAGATTTTTATTATATTACATACTTATAAACTTGTAAGAATGTTTCTATAATTTCTTGATAAAACTGAGGGGGAGGTGAGATATGTAGAGGGATCATCTAATGTAAGGACAGTTGTCACATTGCAATAAATTCACCTAACAGAAATAACAGTGTATGTCATCTAGCATCTGACTGCACATTGTTGTATGTATTTCCTATTGCAAAATGTGTAATGGACTCCTAATAAATTAGTTGTACATTTGATATTTTTCACTTGAGTATGAGCTAATTGCATTAATTGTTTGCGGGATACTTATTTATTAATTTTTGTTTATTTTTAAGAATTATGTGGCTGGAGTTCTGTCTCCCAAAATTAAAATATTTTAGACTAGTTTTTCTTTCCTTTGTTTTCTCAATAGAAGGTGAGACAATGAATATCTCTTTGCCCCTCTAGAGCGGGAATAATCCTTGAAATCTTTCTCTAATTTTTATCATTTTTTATTTCTTATTTACATTGGGGGCATAAAATTGATTATTTAGTGCATTTTCTTTAAATCTCTCAAAAGTATATGTATCTGTGATTATAATAAAAATGTGTGTTTTTCCCCTCCAGTCGACACATAAATCTCATTCTTTTAAAAAATATTTTGTTGGTTGTCATCCTCTTTGAGAACTTCAGAACAATCTCCATAGATGCATTCTTATCTATATTATTATTTTTAGATTTTATAACTTCTATCATATCCTTTTTAAAAATTATTAGTAAAGTCAATTAGCATTTTATTTATAAAATGCAAGACTGTTCATGATATACTGTAATAAACGACTTCTAAACGCAAATGCAATTTGAATTCTTGTTTTTTACTCAAACTTAAAAACGTAACAGCAGTTCCAAATATAAAACAAAAAATGAAGAGTTGAGTTGATCCAGCTATATAGAGAGAGTTGAGTTGTTACAAAATGTAATATGAGTATCTTGTGTATAAGCAATAACTGTTTAACGTCACAACTGAATTATCTTTTACAATACACTATGGCAACATCCAATGTCACTTCTCCACAGTTTTATAGAGTCATCATCATTTCTTTTTGCACTAAGATGGTGTATGAGGTCACTACAACTTCACACTATATAACATAGTTTAATATATCATCATTTCTCTTTATACCAATATTTTGTATGAGGCACTACAATTTCACACCACACAACATGGTCTAACACTGTTGCCAAATAAATCCCCATCCGGTCACCCAAAAAAATTTCTTTCCTCCAAAACCCTACAATACTAAGTAGTCCTTGGTCTTCTTTTCCTTTTTCCATCCTGCATACATAGCAGATCAATTCTTGTATTATCATTTAGTGGGATTCTGAATAATATAAAATTCATAACCAGTGCAGTTTGTGTGTGTGTGTGTAATAGGTTTTGCAGAATAATATAATTCAATATTTGAAATTTTATTTGGTCAGCATAGTTTAAGAATCTTTTTACAGCTAGTAGGTTGGAAGGTATTTAATTTCTGTTCTTGTGATTTAATAAGTTTCCAATCTTCTGTACCAATAAATAAGGGCTTTGAAATTGTTTCATTAAGCACATACAAGTTGAGTTTACTGCTTATATATGAGGCTTTCCAGAATCTATGCATTGTTTGGAATGAATGATGATCTTTTCTAATTCTGGTTTTTATCTTGTAATGTCCTCCTTCCATTTTATATATTTCAACTCCAAGATATGAAAAAAAGATTTGGCTCTTTGATTTGTTAAAATTATTTATTGTTATTGTTTGATTTAAAATGTTAAAAGTGAATAATTACTTTTACTATTTAGATTCATTACTTTTGTTTTGTTTTCATTTTTTTTCAAACCACCTGTTTTGAAATATTTGCCGGTGTCTGTCTTTTTCTTCATGTTATCAAAATTTGAAAACAATAAAACAATGTTATCATTTTAATAGAATGCTTACATTTTAATTATTATACATCTACTGTTTTCATTCTTCTTGTATCATTCCTAAAGTCATTCTTCATAAAGTTCCACATTTCTTTAATTTTTTTAAAATTAGTATTTACTGCTTGAATTGAATTAAAAAAAACTTTTATAATTATACTTTTACTGCTTCTGGATTTGATTTGTTTTTCTTCAAAGTGTACACTTTATAGAGTTTGTAGAATAGTAAAATAGAATCGAAATGATAGAATTTGTAAAATAAAGCTTTATGATTGTGTTTTTAAAGTAAGGTTTTTGCCCTTACTCTGTGTTTGACACAACATAATTAAAAAACATTTGTATGCCATTTTACTTAATCAAATCATCTTTACATGAGTTAAATGTATAATAAGAACTTTATAATTAAATTTATCCATTAAAATATTAATTTTTATTTGGTTATTTAAAAAAAGCAGCAACTTTCAGTAATGAAATTTACATAAGTAAAATTGGTATTTATATTCTGAAAATCAAACCTCTGATTATGCAAATGTAATTAATATAAAGTGTCTGAAGAAAAGAGGGGGGGGGGTTCCCCTACTGCAGCTATAATTACATCCCTTGCTCTATCCAACTATAACCATATCCCTTACACTCCCTTTCTATTATTTTGCCTTATAATATCAATATCAACATTTCAGCTATCTGGAACATAGATATATGATCAATTTGAGAGAAAATGCAATTTATTTTCAGCTGATTTGTGCCACTACCTATGTATAGATATACAAAAGCTTATGGGCAGATTTATCGTACATACCCCTTAAAGAATTGATAAAAATTTTTATGTAATGTTATGCTTTTATATTATGTTTGGTAAACATTTGGATATTATTTGTCTAATGAAAAATATGTGGATGCTAAAAGTGCAATATATGTATTATTAATAATTGTTATTTTCCTTTTAATTTAGGCCACATTGTTAGCTGCTTTTTTTGCCAAATCTCCAGTTCGGGGATTAAATGTTTATTTTGTATTCTGCCTCTGTCTTATTTTTTTATCACATGTTTTGTTGGTAAGAAGATTTTAATATTTATTTTTTAAAATAAGATTTTTTTTAATGTATATTTCTAAAAGAAATTAATATTTTCTTTTAACATTAAGCATTTAGGCTACTGTAATTTTTCTTGCTTAACAAAAGAAGTTATAAATTTATGATATAATTATTTATATTTCATGTAAATGAGTATAATTTAAAAAAGTAATTTTTTTCAAAAATTTGTTTGAGAATATCCTAAGAGTTTTAATGGCATTGTCTTAATGCATTGGTAATTTGGAGCCAAATCATATAAATAAAAATTGTTGATTTAGAATCTTAATTATTTTGAATTGTAAATTTTTATTTTTTCATATTCTATTTTAGACAAAATTGCTAGATTGCGATGCAGCATCTGAAATTTTTTGAATTTTTCTGTCTCAGCCTTTTTTTTTTACAGTATTTTATTATCTTTTGCCATACATAAAAAGAAGGAGAATTTTTGTTTATTTTTTTTACTGCCATGCTTAATTTTTATCTATATGTTGCTACTAATTCAGTTATCATTGATTATTTAATTTTGATAAATTTCAGCTCATCTTAAAAAGTGGGATTCATTAATTTTTGAAATAACAGTTAAATAATATGTAATGATAGAAAAGTGATATTAAATGGATAAAAAAAATTATAGAATTATTTACACAATTTAAAACGAAAGTCAATACCAAATTTTCAAAACTTACGTGTACATAATTTTTCATTGAAATATTTGCACCCAATAGCTAGTATTTACTGTAGAGCAATCCTTCTATGGGGGGAAAAAATTATTTTTGAATTATTAAATACATTTGTTCATAATTTTTAAAAACATTTTTATGTATGCATTTGACCTTTTAAAATATGTATTTTAAAATGATAAGAATACAATATTTTACAACAATAAGAATATAATATTTTAAAATAATCTAAATAAATTAATTCATGATTTTTTTTTGGACACTTTGAACTGCATATGGAATATGCATGGGTTATCTTATCTAAAATTGGTTACTGATTGATTTATTCTGGTGTTAAAAGTCTTTTTGGATGGGTGGGAAGGGGAAAGAGAAATATCATTTATCAATATGGATAAAATACCTCTTATCTATTTATAGAATAAGATATATTTATTACTTATTATAGATTTATAGAAAAAAAATGTAAACTTTAGAATAGAATAATTATGATTTGTTACATTGATACCATTCAACTTTTATGAAGCAAGATTTTTTTTTTTTTTTGTCATATAGAAAAAACGTTATATTTACTATTAAAAACTATACAACTTATTACATAACTTCGCTAATTATTAGAAAGATTTACATTTAATTTTTACCATCTTATTAAGTCAGAAAAAGTAGTGATTGATATAAAAGTAGTTATGATGATATATAGCTGATGTAAAAAAAATATACATATTGAACATGCTTTTAAGAAAGATGTTATTGGTAAGAAGTAAAGATTGATTTAATAGCTTAAAGATATGAATATTAATTGTTGAATTTTTCTTTCTTTCTTTCTTTTTTTTCTATTTTTTTTGCTGTAAATTAGTTGCATGAATTCCAGCTTCTGAATTTTATTTTTCTAATTCACAAGTATACTTATTGTAAGATGTTTCTCATTGCTAAATACTATGAAAATTAATATATTTGGCAGAAGTGAATATTTCTCTAGCTGTAAATATAAATTCATTTCATCTAGCCACTTCATTTACTGTTTAAAGAAAAAGTGTTTTTAGGTTAATCTGTCAGTGCTTGTATTATTTTCTGATTAATGTTCAGAAATTGCATTTTGATTAGATGTATTCTTAAATGAAACATTTTTAATATTCTTTTTATTCTTAAATTATCTTACTTTTTTTAATTAATATTATTATATTTTTATAAATAATGTAATTGATATATTTTAAATGAAAATACATGATTCACTTATGGTATTGTAATTATTTTCAGATTTACTGGTATCGTCAAGGTGACCTTGACCCCAAATTTAGATTGTTGATATATTATAATGCCTTCACCATGATTCTTTTAAGTACATGTGCACTATCCTTTTTCTTCACAGAGAAGTGACATTCATTTGCTGCTAAGGGGTGAACAGGTGAGTTGAAATTTGGATGTGTTTAGTCTGGAAGAAAGAAAACTTCTGATTCACGAAAATTTCCCCAGACAAGTTTTTTTTCCTTCCATATCCCAGCACAGTTTGTGAAAAAATAACCAATAAAATTAATTTGATTTAAACTTGATAGTTATAAAGTTTTCAAATTTATCAATATATCTGAAAAGAATAGTGTTTTTTTAAAAATTTTTGGAAATAGATAGAGATAGAAAAGTTAAAAAAGCTTTAATTTTATAAATTTCATTCACAGTTTTTCAAATTATTTGTCAAATTGAATAGCTTTGACAATAAATAATTCACTAAAAAGTATTAATATTGTTTAATGTTTTATAGCTTTAAGCAGGTTAAAAATTATAATTTTATATAAACCTATGATTAAGGTATTATGAATAATTTATAGATATAATAATAAAGTTCAAATTAGATAGAGGGAATGTTAAATGATTCATGATAAAGATTGTTTTTTTAAGATAGAGAATGAATGTGATTATTAAGTTACTGAGTATTCAAAATTCTATTCTGCAATGTGCTAAATTCAGTTCAATACAAGGACTCAAAATTAATATGACACAAAAAGCATATTCTTTAAGTGAACTGAATTTGGAAAATCTTTGGGCAGACTAGGAATTAATTCGTGCGGTTTTTAATAAAAAATTAAAGCTTTATTTCAAAAGCAAAATACATAAACACGTTATCAAAAATATTGTCCATCACTAGCCACTACTTTTCCCCATCATTCAGGCAATTTACGAATTCTGTGTCGAAAGAATTCCTCACTTTTTGAAGCTATCCAATCAGAGATCCATTTTTCAATATTTTCTGAAGAAGTGAGCTGCTGTCCAAGCAAATCGTTATTCATGCAATCAAACAAGTAGTAGTCTGAAGGAGCAATGTCTGGTGAATACGGTGGGTGGGGTAACACTTCCCATCCGACATTTTCCAAATATGTTTTGACCTGTTTTGCAACACGTGGTCGAGCGTTATCATGTTGAAAAATATGTTTATTATGTCTGTTATCCCATTCTGGTCGTTTTTTGGCCAGAGCTTGTTTCGAACGCATCAACTGAAGTCGATAACGTTTTCCATTAATAGTTTCACCAGGTTTCAGAAGCTTCAAATTTTTTTGGCTGCCCAAGTCGTTCTTGGTCTTCCAAGTCATAATCACCACTTTTAAACCGTGCAAACCACTTCTGACACGTTCGCTCAGTTAAAGCATGGTCACCATAAACTTCCACCAAAATACGATGACTTTCGGTAGCACTTTTCTTCATGTTAAAGTAATGAAGAAGACCTCCCCCCCCCTCACAAAAACACTTTATCAGGCACAAAGTTTGACATTTTCAGTTGAATAAAAATTGTTGTTTATGCTTAAACCAAATGGCATATACTAAACTAGATGCACAATAACAGTAGTTTTAAATGCATGTTTGAACAAACAAAACTATGGGACAATAAGCTAGTTACGCTATCTCTTGTAAAACCACACGAATTAATTCCTTGACCCAATAATTACTCTTCATTAATTTATGCCTTGAATTGAACATTCAGGATTATATTTTTTAATTATTTAAATATGCTTCTCAATAAATTCTTTTGAAAATTTCCTTAGTTGAAATTTACATTACAAATCAGTTCATTGTTGAAAATATTTGCTTCTTTTCCCAGATGCATGTAATGAATTTAAAAGTAGTTCGATTTCATTTATTATGAATTAATCTCCTCTAGTGACCAGCTGGTTCATCAGAAATATTTTTCATATTTAATTTCAGATAAACATTTTTATATAAATTCTAGTTCATGTTTTCATCAAATTGTCAGACATAAACTCATGTTATTTTAATTGTCTTACATATATTTTGTTCATTTTGTATATAAACCTTTCTAATGGTGACCATGAAATCATAGTGCTCTTAAAAACATAAATGCCCATTTCATTTCTATCTTCTAAATTTTGTGGTATTGTAACTTCATGTTTTATTTATTTTATGAATTACATAGATATTAAACAGAATCCTTCTTTAGTTTTTAACAATGGAAAAATAATGTGATTAAATATTTAGTGAAACAATGAAAATGGTTAGAATTAACCATCATAATTTAGAAAAAATTCACACTACTATTAAATTTGTATCATTAAGAAGGCATTTTTAAAAATTTTGCATCAGCGAAACATTTATTTTTATGCGATAATATTTTTGGAAGTTATCTCAGAAAAATGCCAAATTAAACCTTTATTTTTGATTAAATCTTTTAAAAAATCCTTTTGAGGTATACATTTCTACCTTCCAAGGCATATATGTACTGAATTTGATAGTTGTAATTAAACCAGGTCACACATATTCATTATTATTATTTTTTTTTATTAAAACATATTATCATTCATTAATATATATCTTTATGTAATAATTTTGGAAAATACTTCAGTGTAAGCCAAAAGGCTGAATATCATTGATTAAAAATAAGCATTAATCTATACTCTCACCAAAAAAATTGAAATAAAATAAATTTTTATGAATTTTACATTAGAAAAAAAATTATTGAAGAATAGCTTAATATATACTATAAACTCTTAAAACATTAACATGCTAATTTTCCTTAAAAATTAATTGCATAAAAATAATAAATTTTGAAATTTTTTCAGATATATTCCTCTATAGATTTATTTATACTGTAAAAAAAACTATGAACTGATGAAACACTATTTTTACTCTTAGGTCCACACAAAGTGATATTTCCTTCCAGATCCTGTTATAAATTTGTGAAATTTTGATTATGAGAAACAGCACATGTCTGAGTGATATGCACACATTCCTATTTCCATTTAAAATCTGTGATGCAAGTAAATATTTTGAACTGTTCAACCTATCTACAAGGTTCCAATTCTATTATTATTATTATGCTAATATATTTTTTTAGAAACAAAAGATGTTATTTGTGTATGATTTTTTTATCATGAAAAATTTTAATGTTGTTTATTAATTCATAACGCATCAAAGTTGTTTTATAAATGCATAAAGTATCAACATTTCATATACTTTCAAATGTGTCTAAACATATAATTAACGGCAATAAAAAGATGGTTAAAATGTGTAAATACATTTATTTAAAAAACTTCTACCCTTAAAATAAATTCAAATAGAGGCCAGAATGTTTCTGTTCTATGTCATTACTGTTGGTTTAGAATAGAAAATCATTTGCTTTGCAAAAACAAAATAATTAATTATGTCAGAAATTAACATATAATTAATCTAAACAGAGTTTCTCTCTCTCTCTTTTTTTCGTAAGTTAATTTCTATTTTAAGACAAGAATTGTTATAGAAAGTATACCATGACATTTTTATATTTGTAGCATAATGTGCAATTATTTTTGGTTCCTTGGATATTTGTATTCAGTGTATCTTATTTATTATTACAAAACATACCAAATGAAGTATTTATTGATAAATGGAAGTTTTTCTTACAATATATGCATGAAAATATGTACACATATAAAATGCAGTTACAGTTTGTATATTATTCCTGAAATTTTAACAAAAAAATATTGGCTATTTCTAGATAAAAAGTTACCATCTTGAAGATGAAATAGTAGAAAAACTACAATTTTTGGCTATTTTATAAAAATATTTAGAAGTAAGAGAATCTATGACACATAAATTCTGTATAAAGCATTATTTGTTGTACAAATCTTGTAAACATGTATTATGATTGTTTTAATAAATGCTTAAGCTGTATTCTTGAGTACTGTTCTCTCATTTCATACTTTTTACATTATAAAAGTATAAAAGTTGCATGAACCCACAATAATATCTATTTGGAAGCTCGCGATTTTATATTTGTACTTCAACATGTGATAAAAATATGGTCAAGAAACAATACAATTCTTGTCATCGTGTTTCCGCCTTCTTCGAAGGCTTTTTCCACCTGAAGACTGTAGAGTTCCAGATCTCTGCCTGGCGACTGCTAAAGTATCATTGCTGACATATGATATCCTTACACCTCCATATGCTCGTCGTGGTGGTAATTCGTAAGGATCATCATCGTCGGAACTTGAGCTTGAGCATGTACTGCAACGATCATCATCGTATCTGGAACCTGAAGCTTGAGCAGTTGTCATTCTTTGAAAACTAGATTCCAATTCTGATCGATCCCCATAACTTCTGCTTCTCATTACAGCAGAGTTTCTTTTGTTCTGTGGTTGTGGCATTTGCTGACTCTTGGTGAATGTGTCCTCACTTCCTGCACAAGAGGAGGAGGAGGATCTCTCAACTTTTTGTGACAGTGTTCTTTGTTCTTCATCATCACTAGAAGGTGGCAGGTTGGCTGTGGAAGGGCTAAATCGGACAATGAGTTTCTTTGAGACAGGCCCATTGCTGCTGTTTAAATCAGCCTTAGTTGGTGTTTCTGGAGGTGTTGTAGACCCTGTGTCTCTGGTGAGATCTGGCATGGAGAAATGGGCAGTTGTGCGGCGATGATGATACCGACTGTGATCCTTCCGTTGTTCCTCTATTTCTTCAACAACCTGTAATAATAATTATTTAAATTCGTTGTTTGTGTGCTTATGTTTATACCAAATTTTATTATATTGAAAAAAAATTACTTCCGTTAATGTTAATAAAAATGTTTCAATGTATCAAAACTAAAGCTGTATTGAAATGTATTTTATACTTTTATTCTTATTATTAAAATATTGAACAGGCAATTAAAAGTTTATGTGTCAAAACATATAGTTAACAAATATGCATATGAAATTAGATGAAATTTTAATGTGATCAAAATAAATAAGTAATATTAATCCAAATAAAAAAATGGCATTGCTCTTTTTGTTTATTCAATATCTAAAGTTGCTTTATACTGTAGTAGTACGCTGCAGATGTACATATAAGATTATTAATAAAGTTTTCATTTATATTTTATGCATTCCAAAATTTAGAACACTTTGAATAAAATAAAAGACTATCCAAAAGTTTAGAATTGAAATTTCCCTTACCTGAACAAAGACTTGTGGTGATTTTGACATCAAAGCATCTATTGTGAGGTCCGACATATTCAGTGGCTCCCTAGAACGTCCCAGCATTGGTGATTTTTCCTTTTCTACTAATGAGCTATTTTCTATGTTTGGTGAATGATCTCTGAAAGACAGATGAGAATTTTGTTACAAAAGATGAAAGTCTGTATATTTCCTATGTATACATAACTTTATTTGTCTTGTCTTAAATTGATCTCATTCAGAAAATTCTATAACTATTATGAGTAAAATTGCATATTATATATATATATATAAAGCATATCTTCAAAAAATGGAACAGGCATTTATTTCCTAAAATATTGAAGAAATATACTTCCATTTGCAAAGTTTCATTAAATAAAGTGCCTAAATATATGAAAATACTTCCGCTCCTGCAGTGGTTGATTATAAAAAGTTATAAAAAAAATAAACTTTTGCATGATCTCCATAATGAAAAACTATTAATTTATAAAATTTCTCTCATACTCGTCTATTAGGATACAAAGTTGATATGTTAAAAGGCAAATTTACTTAGACCATTTTTCTGTTCCTCTGAACAGTGTTTGAGAGAGTGCTTCATTGTAATTTACAGGAATAATATACATAACAAAAGATTATTAAAAGAGTAAAATCAGAAAATGAGAATGCATGCATTAACTTTTAAGAAATGATCTAATAATATGTTAATTGAAACATTTAAAATTTGTTCAAAATGAACACAATTGGCGCCTATACAAAGCTGCATTCTTTTAACAATATTTGCACATATGCAATCGAATTAATAGCATGTTGCATAAAGATAGTCTTTTTGAATATGCTGGCAAAGATCTACAAAGGGCATAATGCTAACTGAAATACATCCCTTAAACGATGCTATTCGAAATATATAAATTACCATCCAGCCCACTCACACACTGCCTTCCACATTCAAATATTTAATTATTTTGTATTGGAGTGATTATGACAAAAATATATTGTAAACTAGTTGTATATAATGTGAATAAATGCAATGTTTGCAAAGGTATTTTAGATGAAAAAATGCTATTATTATTAAAAAATTAATCATTATTATGAAAAAATGAATTATTATTATAAAAATCTTTACACTAAAATACCCTGAAAATGCAATAGAAATGTAACATTCTTCATATCAAATAATTTTTCAGATGTAAAAAATGCAGGAAAGTAAAGAAACCATATTTCTGAGAGGAAGTTCTTAAAGTAATTATATAATAACTAAAAAAATTATCTGCCTACTTGTTTGAGGAACTATTTTTATTTTCCGTCTCTTGAGTGTTGTTGGGTTTCTCCACGGAATCCTTCGGCGCGGCGTTCCGATACGGAACGAGAGGACTGCGAGGAACAAGGGGACTCGAAGTACGATTTTCATTTCCATAATTATTGGCCTGGGACGGTTTGTTTCTTTTGTTGTTACTGCTTTGGTCACCAACTTGAAATGAAACAAAAAGTCATGACAGGAGACAGCAATAAATAATAAAACTGCATATTGTATATATAACTACCAACTTTAACAAGTTAAGGTATAAGAAGCATAGATTAGGAATAAGATATATTATAATTAGCCATCATTTATAAAATAATAATCGAATTTGGTCTGCCCTCTATGCAAAATATACAGGTATACAAAATTGAACGATTTCTTCATCCCCTTGCATGTGAATCCAAAGAATATATCATAAAAATATCATTAATTATTTCTATAGAATTTCTGCCACTTAAAATTTGTTATATTTCCTTTGAATTCTTAATATGTTATACGACGATATATGCCGAACTGAGATTACAAATTTGCGAATCCACTATGAGTTATCTTCCTAAAGAAATTTATAATTCACATGCCATTTAAGATTAAAATGTTTTTATACACTGATAATGTCTTATATTTGAAGTACACATCCTTTAAACATCATGTCATTCTTAAAAAACAAATCCACCAATCTGAAATCTCAGTTTGATGAATCCTTTCTTCCTTGTAGTTCTACCTTCGTGTTGTCAGAACTACACGGAAGACGGATAAATACCCTTTATAAAAATGGGGGGGGGGGATGTTACATTGGAATGTGCCGTTAGCAGTACAATAAAATAGATACAAATCTCTCAGTCTTGCAATGAACATGTTAGTTTTAAAGTACGGAACTTCTAATATAATTTATAACTTTGGAAGATATTATAAAGAATCGCATGGTCATTTGTATTTGAAACAATGATGATAACCTTAGAAATCAAATGTGTGTCTTAGAAGTGATGTGTCTTATTCTTATGATAAGTTTACAGGCAAATAAGCACATAGCTCTCGATTATTAAATAAACTGATGACCCAGTCAAATTCTCAATCGATTTATACGACGATGCGATTTTTTAGTCCAAAACCTGGACTATATTTTAAAATGCACATCTGAGATATGCATTTTCTTTTGCGAAATTCCTTAATGTGTTTTTATTTATTTATTCAGGAATAATAACGTGAATCAAACTGCATATATATTTGTACGATCTGCAATGATATTTTACATGTTACATGTTTTTAAACATGGAATTTCTGTAATCGATACTCCATCTTCTTCATTTCCTACTGTTCTATAACTTTGTTGTGTTGCATACTTTTATATTATTCGAATGTCGTCAAAATTTAATTATCAGTTATTTGATTGAATGATTTAATTTGGGTTCAATGCAAATAACGCCACTTATTAAACAAATTTGACAAAAAAATTAACCACAAAATTCCATAATATTTATAATAATGAATCGTAAATAAAAGAATAAAAAATAGAAAATAATTAAGATAAAAAGATTTACTTTTTATCAATTTAATAAAAATGCGTTTTAAAACATTATTTCAATACAACATTCAACTTTGAAGAAAGATGCGATCATCTAAATTTCTTATTTTCTTTCTCATGTGAAAAGGGTCGTATTTTTTAATTTTTAATCAGCTTAAATTAGTTTAATGAATCGCCTAAATCAGAATTTATATCATTAAATAAAAAAAATCTTTAAAAACTTTCCTTAATATATTCAGAATCAGACATCTTATAGTTACCTTTGCTGCAATGGACGGAACAGTATATGAGCCCTTTCCTGGGCAGAAATGGTCTCCCTAGCAAAGACAGGTGGCAGGCATGGCATCGAAAGCAGTTTTCTGTGGCATGCCAGTGCTGTCCTTCGTGTGACATCTGACCTTGGTCCACACCTATGGGATCACCACAGGCATCACAGTACTCTGCGAAAGTGGCATCGAAGCAATGCAGGCAAAAAGGTCGTCCATCCCGCATTACATATCTCTCGCCACCCAGTTGCCTGTCACATTCGAAGCAACAGAAATGCCGCATGTGCCACGCTCGACCCTCAGCTTCCGTGCACTCATCAGCAAATATGATCTGAAGAATAAAATTTTGATGAAGTATAGCATTATTTTATTTAAACACAGCAAAAAAAAAAAAAAAAAACTGTACTAGAGTAAATCTATAACAGACTAGCCGCCTTTGGCGACCAGCCGGTTCGCCAGTATTACCGCTCGCTACAATTTCCAATTAAATATTTTAAGTAACTGGTCTCTTAATAAATTCTCAAACAAAACATTTTTAATCTTCAAATTTTGATAGTCATACCAAACTTATACTGTTGTTTAGATCGTTTCGTTAAATTTACTGTATATATTTTGCTAATTTATTGTCATTTCCGATAAAACTTCAACTTTAATTTAAAGTGGAAATGATGAAATTGCAATTAATATATAGATATTTTTTAATAAAACCAAGCGTTTTATTTTATTTATCATCTTTATTGTTATTTATTTATTATTATTATTATTGAATATGAGTATAGCAAACAGAATCGCTCGGTATTTAAGTCTTATGTGAACTACAAAATATTTTTCATAATTTATGTAATATCTCAAACAATAATTCAACAAAAATTTCTGAGATTCGGCATAAAAATCAGTTTTTAGTTTTTCTTTCAAAAGGATTGAAATGAAATCAATAATAATATTTTGTCCCGGCCTATAAATATATTTCAAAGATTATGAAGTCTAAATTTAATGCATATTCTGAGAAATATTCTCAACACACCAAATTTTAAATAAATGAATGAATGTTTCTAATTTCCACGATCAACTAAGACTTATTTATGAAGTTTTGAATGTTAAAAATTTAGAAAAACTCAACATTTTCATAATCTTAGGCCAATTAATCTTGAGAAACCTACGCGATGATTGGCGTATTTTCTTTGAAACGATCGATGGAAAATCTAAAATTATCCTTTTTTTTATTGAATAGTGATATTCAAATTTTCATAAATCAGTTAGTTTAAGTGATTGATTTAATTGATTGGAAATTAAAATATTAGTGTTTCAAGAACATTTTGTTATTCGTGATTTCCACAGCAGAAGCCTTATGTAAAATCAAAAATTCGTTATTTATTAGAGCATTTATTGAATCAAGTTACATAAAATATAATCATTTTCCATTTAGACCATTTTAGCAGATTTGTGTCTTACTAAAGCTTTACAAATTAGCTGTGTGGCCCTGATTTGAATGGATATCCTGTTCATATTAAACAAAACTTGCCATAAAATAAAGCTGATTAATTGGATTAATAATATAGAGAGTGTAAAAGATCATAAAATAATTTTTCTTGAATTTACTTTTTAGAAAAAATAATATTTCATATTTGTTTCATTTCTTACAGACACGTGCCGAAAATTATATTTTTGCACATTTCATTTCCAAAAAGATTTAATTTATTTTTAATTGGAGCTTTAATCAATGTGATGGCAACACTTTGAAAAAAAACTAATTTTTTCCCATGAATGCGAAACGTGCTCGTGCAGCTTAAATTTTATTTTTATTTTGTACGAAAAAAATTGTTGAAAAATATAGTTAAAATATTTATTTAAAAATTCATTAAAAACATAAATTTAATTTTAAGGTTAAAACATTGGTATCATTTAAAAGATAAATTTTTGATCTTTAACTTCATGTAAAAATCTTTTTTGTGCGGTAATATTTTCGGAAGTTATAGCAGGAAAACGCCAAAATTTCGCTAAATTTTTAAGTAAATAAATTCTAATTAAAAATTCGAAAAAATAACCCTCATGTGCACATTGTATACCGGCCTCCAAGGTATACACGTGCCAAATTTGGTAGCTATAGGTTGAATGGTCTGGCCTGTAGAGCGCCAACACACACATACACACACACACTGAGCCTTATTATAAGTATAGATAATGGGGGAAAAAAACCCTTGCAATTTGGCTCACGTTTATATGGCCAAACCTTGAATGACTGACAGCATAACTGCAAGTCATATTGAGGTGTTCCTGTGCTCCTGGCAAAACTGCCAAGCTACCTCCCTCCTTCCGATGTGATCCATTTTATTAATTTCATCCCCTCCTTGATTCCTCTGGAAAATTGTCCAATTATTTTTTTAAACTGTTCTGCGATTTTAATAATTTTGTAAGTATATTAATGGAAATGATATATTTTTGAAAAATAACATTATATTGAAATACACTGATAAAAAACACTGTACAAATATTAAGCGTATCTTTGCAATGAATAAATTATAAATTATACAAATTTTATAAAAATTTAACTTTTTTTCCCACAAAGACAGAAATTTGTAATTTTTATATTAATCCTTTTTTATGTACACAGTCAATCATAGCAATCAAATTTTTAAACTTTGTCAGTAATCTGCACGGGCTTTCGGAGAGGCCAATCTCGTCACTTAGTATGGCCCTGCATAGGTCAGATTTGAGCTCCCTGTAAATTAAACAATTTTATGATGCGCACTATATAGTAAATTTCTTGTGATGGAGGTATAATCATATTTGAGAAAAAGATTTAGCGCCAAATCGAGTTCACAGTGTGTAAGAATCTACGTGCGACACACAACTGATTTTATGCTTTTTATTGTTAGAAAAAAACACCCCACGAAATTAACACCTTTCGCTTCAAATGCAGAGTTTTTATTCTACAGAAAATTTATTAAATGTATCCAAAAACTAAATTTTTATCAAATGCAACTGTTGAATCTTAAATATATTTTAAATCTATTTACAGAACTGAGAACAAAGCTACTGAAAGAGGGTTTCTTTGCTTTTGTCGATTTGAGTTGTCATTGAGTTTCCTTATGTTCTTCCATTTTAATACGCCAACCTGGATTCGAAAACCAACTTACTTATATTTCTAGCACTCGAAGTGATCTTAAATAATGTGTAAGCAGCCCCTGGCAATCAGCTGTTTCATTGAGATTAATTTTGATTATATCTCTTAAGCATAATTTGATATATATAATTTTCCACACAAAGTACTTTTAAACAAGAATTTGTGGCATACATTAAAGTCTTATTACTTAATTAGTTATAATAAAAATCTTTCACTTGTTCTATTTATTGTGTAAATGAGTCTTCTTCAAGGAGTCAAGTCCCATGACATCATAGTGCCATTGAAAATATGTATGTGGATAATTTAATATCACATTGAATATTATCTTCTGCGGTTATGTATCTTATATTTGACATAGACTGAGCAGAAAATGAATAGAAAAAAACCCACATGATTAAATATTTGACGAAACAATGATAACTGCTTGAATTTCGTTGCAACAACAACAACAACAAAAAATGTTAAATCTTATGCAAAAAAAAAAAAAAAAAAAAAAAAAACATGGAAAATGCAGGAAAACTTTGCCGGATAATTAAATTGGTGTCATCAAAAAGAATTTTTTTTAAAACAGAATTAAAATCAGCTTTACGCAAAAATATTTTCATGAGTTATCACGGAAAATGTTAATTAATTTTTAATTAGTTGCAATTTTATAAAATAAATCATTCCGAATGCACATTCTCACTGTCCAAAATATACATGTGCCTCGAATGCCAAGAGCATACGAATAAACAACAATCCATTGCCCCACCCACCCTCTTTAAAAGTGGAGTATATTCGTTTTTCAACCAAATGGAATGCCCACTCTTTCCACTACATTGTATGTACACTTGAGCAAGCACGTTTTGCGTTTTAGTAAAGAAAATATTTTGAAAATAATTGTGTATATATTTTGAATTGTTTCCATTCAATCGAATGAAAATAAAATCTACAATTTTGATGTCAAGATATAACAAATTCAATTTTTCTTATATAACAAATGTAATTTTTCTTAGTATTTTGAAGTTATCTTGGTCTCATAAATACAGAAAGAAAAACAAATAAACTGTTAGTGCACGAATTCATTTCATAATTAGATACAAATCTGCAATATATTAAAATTCTCTGATATAGCATTTTTTTAGTTACTGCGATCAACGCATGAAGAGACAAATTGACAGGAACTCTTTAATTTGGCTCAGTTTTACAAATATAATAATAATTAATAATAAAAAAACCTATTGGACACATTTCACTAGCCCAATTTTTTCCGTTTTTGAGTTATCGTGTTTCCATGCATACGGACGGTGAGACAGGCATACTTTCCATTGATGGATATCGGCCGAAATTTGATGGTCTACATAGCAATTTTCACAGTCTAACTTATTTAAGTTATTGTGTTTTACAGAAAACGGATAAACATTATCCATAAAATAAAGCGTTTATTTATCGTTCTCAAAGGAGATCTAAAATGAGAAGATTAATTTAAATCTCGAGAATAAATTTTATTAGTCAAAATATAATATTTCCTTTTCGCATATTTTGTAAAATCTGAAATATGATTAAATAAAAAGAAATCCGCTGATAGTTTGATAAAATTTTAGGATGCCCTAACTCATTCAATTATTTATAATAATTTAATATAGAACTGTTCTATAAACATCTGCAATTTTATGTACTTAAAACTTTCAGTTCGTTCGTTTTTACGTAATCTTTCAAAATTCGTTTTTTAAAAACTAGTTTTTTTTTTAAAGAATTTTTTTAAAAATAAATCTTTTCAGAAAATAGTATTTTTTTTAAAGACGAGGAAGGCATGGTAATATTATTACATAACTCATCAAGAAGTTTTCTGAAAAAAAAAAATTTGACTGTGAAGTTAAAGAAAAAGAATAACTTTTAACCGTCAAATTCATAAAGAAGCTAATCCCTCTTAAGAAAGGACATTACGCATTGAAATGCGGGGAAAAAAATCAGATGAGTCATTTCGTATTTTATGTAAAACTCAGCTTAAAATATCTTTTCTGATTTTTTTAAAAATATAGTTTATATTTAGAAAACGGCAGATTCCTTCATTTGAGAAGCCTAGTTTGCATTCAGTACACACAACCTAACACAGAGAATCCTTTTCTCATGTTTACTAGACACGGTGGAATTCAATAGATTGCTTTTTGTTTAGAATTCCCGAAAGCACAAGATCAATCAATCTATTTTAAATTTTATTTTTTATCTCTTTCTTTTTACAATAGCTTTAAGTGAAAATGATTCTTTTGTTCTTTTAAGGAATATAAATGTTTTCCATTAAAAAACCAACAGCAATTCACCAGAATTCAATAATAATAACAAAAGAAAAGAGGAGGAATTTCAATCAATTTCGTGTCATTTTTTTAACAAATCGATTTTTCAATTTAACAGGAATGCTATCAGTTTCAATGAAAATAGAAAACACAGTGAATGTGATGGGATAGTAGTCATTTATATAATTGTAATCCAACAATAGCTTACAAATAATAAAATAAGTACAGCATTAATTACGAAGAAACGAACAACGAATTAACTGGGAGCAACAGACATTATAGTTTTCGTTTTAAAACCAAAATAAAATCCGCTTTCGCAAACTCGAAGTGAATTTTGAAATCGTAAAAGTTTATGTATTTTTTCGTTTCATACGTTCCTCTTGTAAAGTCAATTCATGCTCATATTTGACAGGGTCCTACCAATATTTCTGTTCCGATTTGTTTTAAATTCTAATAATTTTTTTTTCCATAACAATCTTATTGGATTCAAATGTTTTTCCCTTCTTAGTTTATATTTTTGTTCATCCTCTTCCTATTTTTCTTTACCTTAAGCCTTTTGTTTGTACTTTCGGACAGTTTTTTTTTCTTCCTATCTTTGTGCTTCAAATAATAACTTTTTTTTTATCCCCGATTTTCATATTGCCACGAAGAAAATACAATTTAAGAAAATAATTTTGTTTATTTTAAAAGGTAAAATAAAGACAAAACGTGCTCCAACCTTCTTCAAAAATAAAGGATTAAAAAGTAATATAAGAAAAAAGAACGTGTAACTTCTGGAATTTTTTGATGCTGATCATTTTTACATATATTACCAAAAAAAAGTTTCTGTTCTTTTTATTTATTTAACTAGTTGCTTGAAATGCCACGTGCATGCAATCATTTTCAAAGTATTCATTTTTTTAATGTGGCAGGCAATACTTTTATCTGTCCAATTTTTTCCGATATCACATACATTCTAAAAACATCATATTCTTCAAGCGATAAAAAAAATTTAGTATCCCCTCTACGACTTTCTCCTGAACATACATAGAAGAATGTTAAGTAAAAGGATGATTAAAAATTATTTCTATTATTTATCAAGGGCAAGACCATTATTTATCAATAAAATGCATTATAAACTTTCAAAATAAACATTTCTACTATCGGTTTTAGTAATTTCTTTGAATTATTATTTCGGAAAAATTATTTTCAACCTGTCTTGAAATACAGAAAAAATAAGACAGAAAGAGAAAACTATAAAACAGAAATGAACTCTTTAGAATGAAAAATTCCACGATACCAATATGAATACTTTGGTATTATTACTTTTTTCCTGCTTTCAACAAATAGAGATGTTTACCTATTATTTTATACGATAGAATTTTATCTAAAAGACGTTTGTATTAACAATATTGTTTATAATAGCAGCCACTGGCACCTGTAGCAGTTTTCTGGTAAATTACTTATATCTAATCTACACAAAGAATACTGGTGAAAAAAAATTGATTTTTTTTTCTTCTTTGTCTCAAATGTGTATTTTTCATTGAATTTTGAATGAGGATTTGTTTATTTTAAGCCGTCGTTCGTTTTAATTTGCTGAAACTTTCTTTATTTCTAGCCGTATGTCTCTTGTAGTTTGAAGTAATGTAATATGCAACTAATGGCGATGATAATGTCCCCACACGTGTCTAAATTTCCATTATTTCCCTACTTGCTACTACATAACTTTTCTCTTTCATCAAAATGTGCATAGAATGCTAAAAAGCCATGCATTATGCATAGTATCACATGACAACATGAACTGATCTCATTCAGGTTTGTCTAAAGACAACCTATAAGAAGAATGCAAATTACATCCTCAGCGAAAGCTCATCAAGGGTCGATAACATCTATATAAGTTGCTTAATTTGCAGTTACAGTTACATAGAAATATTTACTCCGTATATACTTAACAATGTTCCCACATACAAAAGAAAGCCCACTGTTATGCTCCCAAAAATTCCAAGAAATTTGTTGAAAGTTTCTCACCTCGTCGCAGGCTGCGCAGCGGGGCTTGAGGGACTCGGCGTGATGCCTGCCGCAATACAGCTTGCCATCCTTGTAGAAGTAGATCAGGTCGACCAGGAGTTCCTTACAGACGCAACACGTGAAGCAGCCCGGGTGCCAGCAAGAAGTGGGGCCGGCCCTGGAAGCGAAAACAGCCATATCGCCACGGGATATAGATTCTTCGCACTGGAAAAGAAGAAGGAATTCATTAAGAAGCTGCGTAGGTGCTGGGAATGACAACACATCAAAATTCAGTCATGTTAAAGTTGTACGTCAATCATATAGGAAGGTGACAACCTTTCATAAAAGGTCAAAAGGGATTTTTTTTTTAATGAATAAATGAAATAAGAATTTGAAATAGGATGCAGGATACCAATTTAACAGAAGCCCACAACTGAGAGGCTGCTTTTGTCTATCCATTTGAAAAAAATAATTTGAACAGGAAATTACTCAATTGAATTGGAAATTTTGACTAAACATATCAATTTTATATGACTTAGATAGATGTTTATAAATTAAACTGAAAAGCTAATTTTTATGCATGGTAAATATATCCTTCACTAGAGCAGTTAAAGAAAAATAATAGATATTTTTGCGCATTTATCTTATATGTTAATTAAAAAAGAATTAGCTCTTTTAATGCGTTGTCATGATATGAGATTAATTTATTTAAATTCTCAAAGAAAATTAAAAATCTCAGGCTGAAAAGGGGGAGGGATAAGGCTTATTAAAAATTCATTAAATTCGAAAGTTAAAAATTATGCATTTTAAAATTCAGTTACAATAAATTTTTGAATTTTTTACATATTTTATAAGTTTTCTTTTTCTTCTTTTCTTCCTTTTCCTGACAAAAATGCTGAAAACTAATAGCAAATAATTGAAACCTTACTCCATATAAGACATACGCTAAGAAGTATTATGTTACAACATGAAACATACATGGGCAATTTATTGCATGATCTACGGAAGGTATTTAAGGCGTGATTAACTTCTATAAAAATAATATGCAATTCCATCAGTGTATATTTAATTCAAGAATTCAATAAATTAACCATTTCTCCATTAATATTAAATCATCAAAACTTTTGCCAAAGAAAAAAATTAGATAAAAATATGTAGAAAATGAAAGAACTTTCGGATACAAATCAATTTCATTCAAACTTTTAACTCCTACTCATCTCTTGGTTTTATTACAAGATTTCTATAAAAATTTATGTTTAAGTACTAATTAATTTATAATAACATAACATCTCACAAACGAAGCAATTTACGTGGGTTTTACTAATTGAAATGTTTTTCAATTTAAGTCTAATTATATTTTTTAAAAAAATCCGTCATATATTTTAACGCTATAACTTACCAAAAAATTCTAAATGAATATTTATATTTCCGGCAAAATTCTATTTTAATTACTAGCTAATAATCGTACGACCACGCAAAACAGCATCAAGATATTCGCTCTACCCACTTCTTAATTTTCTCCTACCAGTTGTGTTGACACAGCAGGTTGCTATGTTTTAGTCAAAAATGCAAAATAATACATACATTTCTACATACCTGTGGAGAACGAAACATTGTGGCTGGTTCACACGGACGCTAGCATTTGAATCCCCCTCTCTCAGCACGCGTGGGATGCCAGGACCCTCTTCGGGGTATGATGTCATCAGGACTCCCAGATTAATCTGAACCCCCGGATCCATTTTTCACTCTCTCCCCTATCCCGTTTTGACTTTCACATTGTTCCCCCTTATCGATTCTCGCCAGGAGGTCGATACAATAGGGGTTAAAGGAATTCGGATTTGGTATTAGAGAATGCAAAAACTCCCTTACTGCGACAAAATATCCCTTACTTCCAACATAAACACTATAATTAAATTCCTACTCTTTCCTTTTTTTTTAGCAACTTGTAACATTTTTCTTCAGTAAAACTTATAATTTACTGCGTTGCCGATTGAGGGGAGAGCAAATGCAAGAATCAAATCCCTCTCTTTCATTGCTGTTTTTTCAAATTATGCTAATTTTCAAATTTATCCAGAATACAAAAGGAAAATGAAAGAATTATCATCATTATACTTAGTCTTCTTGTAGTACTCCGAGAAATATACATTAGACATTATAATGCAACTTAGAATTCTAAAAGATTTGAATTTATATTTGTGACTGTCAATCATATTTATTAGAGATGCATTTATACTGTTAATGAAGCTTCAGCAAGAATTAACAATTGGAACATAATTTTTAATTACTTATCTTTATAATTTTAGCATGTAAAAAGTACAAATATACTTTGGATTTACATAATCTTCTATAAAAACTTTTTATTGGATTTCAGCTTTCACTTCAAACTGATCTCGAATTAATGCTATTTGTTACATGTCATTTCCAGCTGACCAATCTTTCTTAGGGAAGACAATAACTCCAATAAATTCCAGTATAATTAACAACTTCAATTACTTCAGAATTTATAAAACGGTTCAATCATGAATACAGCAAACCTCGCTTAACGAGCACCTCCTATAACGAATGACTCATATAAAGAGCAAAACAAAAGGTAAAAAAAAAAGGGACTCGCTGAAGAAACGATGTTTCGCAGAACGACAGACGGAGATACCGCGACATCACGTACAAGATTGGCAGGTGTCAGGCCGTGTTAAGGACTTGTTTGAAGATAACTCTTATAGCAACATGAAAGAAGTTTTATCTAGATAGCGTTGTCGAACACGATTCCAAAGGGTTTGAATAACTCTTGTGGTGCTTTAATTCGATGAGATTTTGTCCCTGGCCAAAATTATGGGGTGAGAAGTGGATAGCAACGACATCGATTAGCGATAGAAGAATACAGGCATAACTACCGATGCGCTTAAAGTGGTGCATTGTGTATCACAGCAGAAAGCTGCGGAGGAGATAGATTTAGTCAGGAAAAGAAAAAATAATAGCCTCAACAGTGTATCAGCCTTCCAGGGAAATAAGGGAGATGCTGGAAGCATGGGAAATTATTGCATTGTATCGGAAGATGAAGATAGATGACTTAAGAGAATAATAGATGCCTTAATAGAAAGGCATCAGAAAAGTGCAATTTTCAGACTTATCTTTATGATTAGGGATGGGCTCTGATTGGAAGATAAAAGCGCCGAATTTATACACCGAATCATCATTTGTACAAAGAGATTTGCACAGCAGATGCGACTTATTTAGTCTTTTGCAACGGGGATCAGTTTGAGTGCTCTTTCTACTTAATTTGAAATTTCGTGGAATGGCAATAAGTTTCATAGTCATCTTCCAGTTATGAATTCGATAAATAAATGTTTTTTCTTCTTATTTGTATAAGAACATTGAAATCTCGTTGAGGGTAAAAATTGTAAATGGTATGAAAAATAAAAGTAAAGCAATTTCGGAAAAATTGCTAAGTATGTTATAGTTCTCCAGTTCCAAAGGATGGTGCACTAAAGATTAAAAATTTAATCAAGGGAAATGAACTCATTCACTCATGTTAAATACATGCTAATCTTGATTAAAGCAAATTAATATAAGTAATTCTATTGAAAAAGCATTTTTTTTTAAAGTTTATAATTTCTAAAAACTATTTTGACAATCTCATAAAGACGAAAAAGCAAATACGGATTATTTTTTTTTGTTGAAATTATAAACATGATTCGGTTGAACAATTTTTAAAATATTTGGATTGAGACACGGTGTGAAAACAGCTTTATGGGAATAATTTAAAACACATTCTTATGTTTGCTGAAAATCGCTTTTATAAATGTCTATTTCTATACTAGCAGCCAATCATGTACGAAAGACGAATTTCGACATGAACAAATAACAGATATAGTTATTTCGGGATTTTGTTTAGTATTTTGAAGAATTTTGCATTTTCTCCGCATAATGAGCTTAGTGGGTGGGAATAGTTTTAAATACATTCCTTTGGCATCCGCCTTTTTTTGTTATGATTTTGTAAAATTCGGTTCACTTGGTTGGTCTCAAAAAATTGTTGACTATAGAATTTATTTTATTCTCAATAAAGCTCTGATACCCATTTTAGAGTAAGAAAGTTGTAAATGCTTGCATTTTTGAATTCTTAAGGCAATAGTCCAGGATATGTTCAAAATAGTGTTTTAACAAAACAACTAGTGTTTCTACCCAATATAACATGTGATTAGCATGCAGCCAGGAATGTAATTGTTATTTTTTTATAATCACTATGTGGAAAGAAAGAAAAAAAAGTTTTAAATAGCTTATTTACGATTTCTTTGATACGATGATCTAATGTAATGTTCAGCCAAAAATTTAATATTTCTCTATACACGGTTAATTATTAAGAATCATCATAAAGAATTTCCATACGAAATCTCGGATAATACTCCTTCAAGTGAGTCAAAAAACTCGACAATTGTTTTTCCCGAATGATCCAAAACTTCAGCGTTTTTTTGTACAACTTTAAAGTTTTGAATGCCTATTTCATGGTTTTATGATTAATAATATACCTGATATTGATAAACTTTCTGAAATATTTTCTGATATTGGTTCCTATTTGGTCCCAAGTATAAAAAAATAACAACAGCTTCACTTTCATTTCTCTGTGATTTAAAGAATACAGTTATAACTAGGAATAATGCGATCGACCATTCTTTTCCTAATAAGCGAGATATTGATTAGTATTATTGTAAAAATGATTACAATACCATTCTTCGCCAAATCCTAATGAAACATTTCAAATTAGAACTTGGTAAACTTATGCAACAGGCGACCCTAAGTGTATATACAAGTAGAGAAACAAAGCGGGAAAATAAAGCATTAATTGGTGATAAATTCATTTAATAATTTCAAAACTTTTAATGCCATATTTCAAGCTAACACGGTTTTGTCCTTTTTATCAATATTATGTAACAAAATGTATAACAAAACGCTCATTCTACGCATTTACTCTAGTTCACTTGGGGTGGAACTCATAATTTAAGAAACTCTAACTTAAAACCAGATTTTTTAAATGTCATCTTTTTGTTTCAATTTTTAAAGATTCTGATAAATTTGCATTTTTTGGGATCGAAAATTTATGGGGTCAAGATTTAACTAGTTTCTCTCTCTCTCTCTCTCTCTCTCTCTCTCTCTATATATATATATATATATATATATATATATATATATATATATATATATATATATATATATATATATAACTAAAATGGAGAATCATTACGGATTATTAGTATCATTACGGATAGTTCTAATATTAAAAATTGATTCAACGAATAAATATATGTTGAATAGCAGAACTCATAGAGCGATACGGCAGAAAAATAATTAATATATGGAAAACAATCAGAAAATTGTCGGAAAAAATATATGATTTGCTACAAAATCCAATTTAAATCGAAAATATTTAACAAAAATGTTTTCAAAATATTTAACAAAAATGTTTTGGTATAAAATTCTGTCATCAATTATCGGAACATGTTAAAAAAGAAATATATACAGAAATTTGTTATCCGATATCTGAGAGGCACACATAGTATACCCCAAAGAAACTCAGCAACATTTAGTTATTTCACAATAGATTTCTCGTTTTATTCACAGATTTTATATTGTTTGCTTAAAAATAAACTGACGAGATAAATGTGAAAATAGTTTCAATCCTTTAAAAGACTATTTCTTTCTTCCATTAATAATTTTTTTTGTAACTGAGATTAATTTAGAAAAATGATTCATTAATAATAAATTAATTAAAAAATTAAACATTCATAATTATTTAGAAAATCAAGGTACTCCATTATGATGTGAAACATCCAGGCTTTTATTTGATCGGAAAATTCAGCGGGAATTTAAACCAATTAACATAAAGTGTCTACAAATATTGACGAATATGTATGCTTTTCTATGTTAGAAAAAATGAAATTGCAACATTTTCTCAACATTCTTTATCAAGGAATAAAAAATTTACATATATTGTACGGGGAAATATGTGTAAATTAAATGTGAAGTTCTAGCAAAATAATGTGTGTTTCTAGCAGAATAATACTAAGAAAAGTAAACAACTATTCGTGGACTTGAAAAATCTCTTTCCAAGATATGAAATCCAAGAATAAATAATAAAAGAGCGCAAAAATATTTTTATTTATTCAGATGGTTTTATTTCTAACAGATTGCTAAGGACTCTTTCTTAGCCTTAAATGGAGAACGTGTTTTCTAATTAAATTTACATTCCTCTCATATTTATTTGCTTACATTTTCTTAATAATTTCTTCTTCATTTCTGTTTAAAGTAGAAAATAAAACTAAAGCTGCATATGAGATGTTTGTTAATCATTTAATTAGACAAAATTTATATATCATCATCCAGAAAAATCATTCTAATATTTTTTACATACTGTAGCGAATTTATTCACCGATGAATTAATTACTGATTTGATTTGAAATAAACAAATCTTCACTTTATAAGCAAAACGGTCATACAAACTTCAGGGAAAAATAAATAATAATAAAACAAATTCAACTAATGTAATAAACGAAATAAGTTGTATATAAACGCC
This sequence comes from Argiope aurantia, assembly GCA_026543865.1. Lineage (NCBI taxonomy): Eukaryota > Metazoa > Arthropoda > Arachnida > Araneae > Araneidae > Argiope > Argiope aurantia. The sequence goes on from JAPMOR010112482.1 coordinate 422,410, forward strand.
AATGAATCAAAAATAATTTAAGAATGATAAAACTTTTTTTCGAATACTTATATAAAGAAATGCAAAACAAGTTATATTTCATTACAATTGTTTAAAATTTTCTGTTTGATTTTAGCATTAACAAATAAATCTAAAATCATGAAGCAGAAACTTGTATGGATATAGAAATGTGAATTAAAGCTGTTTTTAAATAAAATTCTTTATTTTTTTCCACTCGAAATCTTTTTTAAGTGGAGAAAACTTTACAAATTTCATTAACGTAAATAAAACACGATTATTTCAAATTGAAAAAGAAGTAAAGGAATGAAGCGTTAAATAAAATGGAATTTCCATTTTAAATGGAAATTCACTTAAAATTTGTAATTTAGTTAACTTAACCACCTTTCAAGACTTTTTAAAATGATTTTTTTTACAAATGTTGAAGAACATGAGAAGAGGCAATATAATAACAGTTTCTTCTGACTCGATATTTTTATTTATATTTTTTTAAGCGATCCCACGATTAATGAGGCCTTGAATCAAAAGAACATTATGAAGGAGGAAGAACATTATAAATGAAATATAATGTGTCATATTTATGTTACATTATTATTACGATTAATCGATGTTTAATCTGATATCACAAAACTTTAACTATCAGGATTAACATTCCCACTTGAATATTTAGAATAATTCATTTAATGTTACTTTTCTTGAATGACGATAACGGGATAATTATGTCACCTCAGGTCATCAACCTCTTCGCTTTTGGAATTGATGCTAAATGAAAGATTTTAAGTGTCCTTATAATGCTTTTAACATAAAAATATTTTATGACATCATATATGAGGTTTTTCTCGGAGTTAGGGGTTCTTTGCGAATCATGTGCCATTAGTTCCCTGAGTAAATATACAATTAATACATTTCATAAAGCGGATGTTGAGAGCTCTTCGAAATATTTCTGGCACATGGGCAAACATTTTTACAAAATTTAAATTACTCCATTGGGATTAGTTCCATTTAGTTATTAATTTGATAACCCACGGAATTTTAGTCTTTAAAAAATATAATGCCTTACATTTCGACAGGGTTGTGGCTCTGTGAGTTGTTTGATGGTGCCCCTTCCCAGAGCTTCTTTCTTCCTCTGTTGCGAGAAGAGACGGAGCTCTTTTTTCTCGTCTTCATGCAAAGCATTACAATAGCGGACTTCATTGTCGTGAGGAGGCAACTGATGCAGGAGTTGTTTGATGCGGTACTTCTCGCCAACACTGTTCACGTAAGGCACTTTTGCTTCTGGAATACCACTGAAGTATAAGTGTACCTGAAATAAAAGAGATATTATTGTTTTGAAATGAAAAAAAAAGTCTAAATACAATATGGTTAAAAAAAAGATATTTGTATACTTGCATAATAGCTGGAAAACATTGCCTAGTTTACTAACATTTCTCAAATTATCTATTTTGGGAAAGATTTGCAATACAAAGCAAAAATGAACGGGGAAAAATATTTCTTAATGTAATATGTAATTTATGCCTTATACGATACTTGAGCACTATACATTATGATAGATTTAAAATACAGTACTTTTCAATGTGAAAATAAAAGAGATGATTATTGACTTCCAACAATCGATATTTTCTCAAATCTCCTAATGTTTTTGTATGTACATTTTCAAGGGAAAAAAGGGAAACTGAATGGCCTCCAACACCCGTTACTCCAAATTGACACGGATAAAATGAATAGCCTTTTTGGGTAGGAAATTTTACTAACAATGTATCATACATTCTTGAGCTTCAACTGCGATATAATCCATTAACCCCATGGAACTGCAATTTATATTCAATTATCAGCACTGCTCAGGCAGACAATTTAATTTCTTAATTTTAAGAAGAGGGATTAATATGGAAACTTGCGGATTTTTTTTCATTAAAATTTTTTTTCATACAGAGCATCAACTCTTAATAACTTCTGGTAAATGAATTTCATCTCATTCAATTTGGTCAAGAAAATGTCCATTCATCGACATTTCGGTTCAAGGAGTTAATAATCCAGAGGATCTATCTATGCACCCTCAACATTCTCAAAGCAAAAAATAAGAAGTTAGATTTTGTGCGCCATTTTGCAGAGAATTGTTGGCTTAACATCAATGAAATCTTGTTTCTTCGTAGCATCTTTCAGTTTGTCAGGGTATCAAGCCATTCCAAGTTATCCTCTACTGAGTTATCCTCTACAAGTTATCCTCTCTCTTACATCCACATCATAATTGGGGAGGCCCTTTTTCTATGAGGTTAGGAATGGACTAAGAAGCAGATGACTGAAAGATCCTCTGCACGAGATTTCACTCATGTTGCCCTCTGTAAAATCTGTACCTTATGGCATATTATCCTTTGTCATGAGAATGCCAGTACATAGATTGATTATTAATAAATTATGCTACAGCTGAATATTAGAAATGTATGACATTTATCAGATATAACTCCTTACACTGAAGAACAATTCATTTTCTTTTTGTCTACAAGGCATAATGCGATTTTGTGCTGCCCTGTATTGAACGAATAAAAATACAAAGATTTGAATGGAGAAAAAAAAAACAAGGGGAGGGAGGGAGAAATTATTAATAATCTGCCATTCCAATAAGTCACTAATTTGCAATAAAACAGGTTTTGGATAATGCCATGTCGAAGACTATAAGATTAATGATTCTTTGTAATGAAATAAGAATTTCATGCAGAAATCTGACATTTATTCATTAGAAAAAAAAAAAAACGCACATAAAAAATACTTTTAGAAATTAAAAACAATGTAATCATTGCAAGCTTATCAAAATTTATTGCAATGGACCAAAGCAACTTGATGGCATTGCATCAAAGTATACCTCTCAGATAGAAAGTAAAGGTTTCTCGACTACTAAGTCTCCCCCCAAAAATAAAATTTTACGACCTTTCAATTAACTTCTTATCTCTTCGTCGGTGTCATAAATGTCTAAAAGGCAATTCCAATGCACTTCGCGACTGCTCCCCCCCCTTTTTTTTTCCTACACGAAATAGCTTAACGAGCGTCGAACGCTCAATTTAAATGACGACTTCAGAGAACCTGGCATTCCATGCCATTCCGCAGGGAAAGCATTTCGAATTATTAATACGTTTTTTTTCCTTCCTCCCTTCATGTTGCTGGTAGGATTCATCTGGTGACGAAACCTGTCTCACGGAAAACAAATGGATGCTTTTATCTCGAGAAAAAGATCTTTAATTAAAGTTTTTTGGTTTGGTCAAACAAACGGTAGGATGACCTTGAGCCAGCGCATCTGGGGGAGTGGGCATCTTACCATTTGTTTCGCGCTCTGTCATTATAGGCAATTCAGAGAGATACATGAGTGGCTTTTTCCTATGAGGAATGGAGGTATGTCGCCCAAAGCTCATGGTGACAACAAGACTCACGTAGGCTAAGATTTATGGCTTGTCAAGAGCACATCGTGCTTGGAGTATAACATTGGCACACATCAGATGGAACTCCTGCGCCATAAAGCAGCGAGGCTGACCCTTTCTTCCGATTAGAAAGATGAATGCTATCTCTTGGATCTAAAAAGATGCCACATAAGTAATAAACAAGGAAAAAATTGCCACCATAAACGCATTTCTCTACGAACTCAGTGTGTAGTGAAAAAGTATTAAAATGCTTATCTGCGGAGTAATAGAGCAATTGGAAAGATTGACATCAAAAAAGTTCTCTCATATCATCCTTGTTGACATCTAGGAAGGTCAAAAATATGGAGTAACATTGTAGCAAAGTAAGACAATTTACGGTAATTGACAAAAACACCCCAATTTTTATTTTAAATACGAAAGCCTATATAAGTTCAAACATTACATAATATAATTGATTCTAGTCAGTCGTAAGTAATTGAATTATATAAAAGAATTATTCCACTAGACTTAATTATAATACATAAACCATTTAAGTGTTCTCAAAGTGAGCTTCGGTGGAAAAAGAAGTAAAACTAAATTCTAAATAACTAAACAAGAAAGAAAATAGCATTTAAAGGGGGGGGGGGTAGTGGGAGACTAATCATTGCTTCGCAATAAATATCTCAGAGTGATTAAGGAAACAAAATTACAAAAATAAATTCTAAAATTTGATGTAGCCTTTTGAATTGGTGGCACTGAATTACGTATCTCCTAGTTTAACGGCAATCATTTAGTATATAGAACAGCAACCTAATTACAACAGGAAAATCTTTTATACGTTGGTTACAATAACTGTCAATTTAGTAACTTAAAAGCGAGATTACAATATTTTGGTGAAAAGAATGAAAATCTAAAAAAATCTGTATTATTATAAAAAAATATGTATATGTATATATGTATTTAAATATGTATATGTATGTGTATATATATGTACCTGAAAATTCCATGATATGAAATATTTATTAAATTACTAATTTATAACATGATAAAAGTACGGATTCATTACGAAACGATATAAAATAGAGCATTTCTGAAAACAAAAGCTGACACACAGACAAGCTCATGGGGAAAAATGTTAAAGAAAAAGTTAGAGGGAATATAAATTTATCTGCTGTTAATGTCTCTTACATTACATCAACATGATTATAACTCAGACCATTTTATTATGAAATAAACAGAAATGCTATGCTTTGTGTAAAAGAATCATTTGTTTCAAAAAATTGATTCCGGTGTTACAGAATGACGCTACTAACAACATCAAACATCCAGATAAGAGAAAAGACTTTTGATGGTACTGCAGATTAAAGGTAAAGAAATTTTTAAAAAAATCCAATAAAAAGTAGGAAGGAAATTTTTTTTAACTGCCGATATGCTAGGAAGGTAAAATTCAGAAATAGTTCCTACAGTTAACCGATCAGAATGGAAAGAATCTGATTGCCAAGCCTACTTATGAAAATGTCATTTCAATAGCGCCTACAAAAGTCTGTAATTAAAACCTTCAAGTAAAGCTTGAGGCTTTGATAAGTTTGAAGGAATACTCATGAATCCAAGTAGAATACATGAACAAAAATTCGTATTTTCCCTTGTATTAGTATTGCAATGCCTTCAAATTAGTATTCCCTTTTGATACATCTTTCTAAATCAGTGTTTTAATGAAATGGAAATTGTTTTTTATTAGGTTAGCTGACATATTAAGTGACGATACGATAAAAAGTTGAAAGGAAAAATAAAATTAATTCTAAATCTGGAAATAAATGGGGAAAAAATTTGTTTCTAATATAATAGGAAAAATAATAAATAAGTTCATTCTAATATTTCTAAATCATAAAGAAAATTCTAGCAAGTATTCAACAATTATAAAGTCATTATTTACCAATCAAACATTTAACAAAAGCTATAAAAAAAACGGAAAATTTATTGGTAAATTAATCACTTTTAAAATCAAATTAAATGCTCGAAGGCAGTATGAGTAATAAAATAAACAGATATTTGAAATGCAATTCTGCAGTTACATCTATATTTGTTTTTTATTGCCGCTTTTCTACTTTACAAATGAATTTTGATTTCTAAATTTAATTCTCAAAAAAAAAGCTTCAGCAAATGATTTTAAGATTTATAAGTAATGAATTCAAAATTTGGCATTCAAATAATGTAATTACTATGGAGGCAAATAATTAAGGAAAAGAAAAGAGAGAAAATTAATGATCGAGAGATATAAAAATTTCCAGAAGCGTTAACGCGAAGAATTATGACGTAATAAGCACGTAAGAATAATCTGGCAGGGGGAAGGGAGCAAGGTTTCTTAATTAGTGCAGACTAAATTATAGTCTTTGAAGCAGATAATTTAGATTCCAAGAAAATTACCTTTGGGTCAAGTTCTAACTATAGACAGTAAACAACTTGACTAATTGCAATGTGTAAACTAGAGTGTTAGGACACTATATTTCATCTGATGGAAGTACAAATTTTCTACCAACCCCTTATAGAATATCCCTGTTTTATATCTTGAATGTTAAATAATTTCTTCCTTCAACCCAATAAAAAAATTTCAATTATCAGCGATAATAGCAACCTTTTTACAATAAAAACCAGAAAACATTGAAACTTTCTAAAGAAAGTATATTTTTAAATTTCACAAAATCTTATGAAATTCAATTAAATTTTCTATAAGTGCAAATTAATGAACTATTCTGCAAACATGATAACGATTATTTTTACAGCTAATAATTGTTAAAATAATATTATTTAATTGTTGTTATTATTCTAGATACAGAACAACCATCTGACCGCAGACAATTTAATAAATAAAAAATAAATTCCTATTGTAATGCTTGGGTATATAATAGAGTGGATACGACGATTTTTGTATACCTATAAAACATACAATCAACGCATCGTTCAAAGATGAACGATTAAATGGTTGAAAATAATTAATTATTAATAATTTTATGCGATTTCTTGATACAACTTACAGAAACAAGATAAATCAAATCGAGGGAAACATTTAAATAGATACAGTATATTACATAGAATTTCTCTCAAAATGTATTTGAATAATTTTTTAAGGATTTTAAAGTTTCACCAGAAAAAAGGTGATTGTTTAAAAATTTATTTTTTTTAGAAATAGGAAAGAGAAGTTGCTTTAAACGAATGTTGAAGAGCAACACTTAAACA